>QYTT01082828.1:6972-27282 GCA_006980735.1 Dasypogon diadema
CGCTCTTCCGATCTTCCAGGGATACCGCCACGCTTTCGTACAAAGGTGATTTGATGAGCGGCACAGCCAAAAGCAGTTTGTTTACCAAGTAATGATGCATCTAGATTAAATGCCCAAAGCTCTTGCAGAGAAATTTTTCCTTGTAAAATTACAGGTGAAGTCATAAGTTGGACTTTACCTCTAATTTTACAAGCCAACATTTTATAATTTCTGTTAAAACCATCGGTTTTGTGGTTGCATAGTTTATGGGCGGTATATTCATTCGAAATCGGTTGCCAATATAATCCTACCTATCGTTCAAGTATCTCTAATACATTCTTTTCCCTTAGTTTCCCCAATGTTCTCGTATAAATTTTCTCGTGAAGCAATTTTCTCGTATGCAATTTTCTCGTAAGCAATTTAATCGTGTAAAATAATCTTTTGAATCTAATATAAAGTAGTTATTTTTAAATGCAAGTTATTTTATTGAGCAAATAAGTCTTGGACTATAAAAATAACACGCCAGTGGCCGAACGGGCTGGGGCGTACGTCTAAAGATTTTCTCACCTGTTGACGTGGATTTCAATCCTGCAAAAAACACGGCGATTTATCTGGATACCAGTAGTTGAGACAAATCTACTGACCAGAATTGTACTTGCGGACCTGTCTTGCACAGTAATAATTTCATGCCAAAAATTGACGTTCACTTGCAAAAACATTTGTGAGGTATTCTTAAAAACTTCCAGTGCAATATGTACTAAAACTGACTATTGACTGACTATTTTACAACACAATTTCAATTTCGCAGATAAAAAACAATTAGTATAGATCAATATCAATTTGTTTTTTTTTTTTAATTTCTACTTCCAGTTAATTATTCGCCAAAACATGTTTACAAGTTTGCATACGAGAAAATTGCACGAGAATTTCGATACGAAGAACTGATACGAGAAAATTTGTAGGAGAAAACTGATACCAGAATATTAGGTGATACCAGTTTTTCAGGGGTATTGATTGAAGAAAGGATTGTTGATTGGTAGTCCAGTTTGCATAGTCACTTTTACTTAACTCCTTATTTGTTTGACTCTCTGTAGCATTATGGAAAATATATTAAGCTTTAGATAGATATATTTCTTCATAGCTTTATTAATACAGAGATCGTTGCAACGGATAACTCCTCATGCGTTCAACAGGTGTTAGAGAACAGAATACAGAACAAATCCAAAAATACAGAACATCTTATTCACAACTTTGTGGTAAATCAAATCCCATCGTGAGTCAGTCAGATTCAAGCATCAAATTACAAAATTTCAAAGCGTGCCCTTTGTTATTGTTCTTTAGCGGTTGCCAGTACTTCGAGATAGAGAGTAAACAGCCAAACAACAGACTGATGGAAGTATTTCTCATTCCTGATAAGACTTCTGATTTTGTTTCTATTCTCTGGTTGGAGTGTTGCTCTTTTAGTGAAGTTCCAAGCATATAAGTAAGACATCTTCTAAAATGGATTAGAAGTTCTCTTTTTCTAATCCACAATTTATGTAATATTGGGAATCGTGATTTTGTGTGTAGTGAAATGATATAATGTTCATTCCCGTATTCGTTTTAAAATATTTCTATCTCTGTATATTTGCTATTACCGCCAAATATTTAATTTTTACATTACAGAATATTTGAACTTTGGCCGCATCGTTAAGAATAATAAAAAAAAATATCTATTTCGTTTATATAAAGTTAAAGAGTAAACCTTGTCCTGTTTCAATGTGAAATAACGAACTTGCTCGAAAGATTTTAGTGCCAACCCTTTTCTTCATCATTTTAATATTGCAGAACAATTAAAACTTCTTCTGTTAAAATGTCTCTAGCTTTCTGATGGAATTTTCATGTTCAAATTATGTCCAATGGCAACCACATCGTTCACCAAATCCCTTTCAAACTTGGCTGACGGCTGCAGTGTGGTGGAGTTTGTGGGACTGCCTCCAGTTAGAAATTTTTTCCAGACAATTTCTTCGAAATTATTTATCAGGGCATAAAACACTGAAGTTGATACGGTTTATAAAATGGATTGCATTTTTGATTTTAGTGGACGAAAGGCTTCAATTTTATTTCAGGTATGTCACACCACCCCAAATATCACCATCTTGCCGCAACGGCAAGAAACGGATAGCATTAAGAATTCTTGGCATTAACCCTTTTTCTATTTATTAAATTTCTTTGGGATTCCTAAGGTCCTTCTTTTCACACCGCATCCTGCTCACTTTGATCACATTTGGAATTGCGTGGATTCGCTTTCAGTTCTTTTATGTTTTCATTTTCGAGTCCCTAGAGTGATTTAGAAATCCTGTACTGAGAATAAGTATCTCGTTACAGCAACCGTAGGTGTCAGGATAGCAACAAATATCAGCTCATTTGTTTTGGCCCTTCTCCATTTGCAAGAAGGCACTAAAGGATTTGCCTTTTACTGGGGAAATCGTTGCATGGAACTGGTAGCTAAATTGAAAGATACCTACCGGCTTGGAAATAGATACATACTTGAATTTATCTCAAATTGTCAGAACTTCCACCCTTGGGATTTTCTTAGAAATGTTATTTGGTTCGCCTGTCTTGGTTTTCACCACAAATGCAATATTCTCAACCTCATATTCCTGGACACTGTTTTCACTCTTCAGGTAAAGCTTTAGTAAGAACATTCACTTTTATTGCCAGCCAGTGGAAAACTTTTCAACTGTATAAATTGCGGTGAACTAAAATTTGGGGTGACATAAATAAATAAAAATGTTGAGGGTGAAATGTGATCATAAAACGGCTCTATACATGCTAAAAATGCCGTCCGTTCACCTTTCAACTTGTCCAGGGAAACATCTGGTTGCCGGCGTTTTTAAGTTTCATGAACTTGGGTTGTCATGAAATAGGGTTACTACCTAAATGTGACACATGAATACCATTCGAACAAAAGACCTGAAAGCGGACGAAATTCAACATCTATGGGTGGAGGTATAGATAAATATTTGGAACAAACATGCATATGTTGCTACACTCATTTTTTATGGGCGGTTGTACGTAACTTTGAGTTTTTTGTTTGATGGAAAAGCAGTTTGCTAGCTTTGTGTTTTACGATTTCAACATTTTTAAAGATTTTTAAATGCATATATACTTTCAGTTGACTTACTTTTTCTGTTTTCATAGAATTATACTTTTGTATTAATTTTAGCTACTTAAAAATGGTTTTAGGGTTCCGAACCTAAATTTAAAGGACAAACTTAAAATTACACTGGTATTCCTCCCTCAATCTTTTACAATCATTAATGGCTAAACTAAACTTAAAATGGCAATTACGTGCATTCATACGTATGTAGTCTAATAAAAATCATATTCGACTCGCAAAATCAAAATGTTTAAAACACAAAATATAAAATTTTCCTTGTAGTTTATGGAATAAATGACGTGCTGCAAACCAATCAAAAAGTACCCAGGAAATAAAATGATGGTGAAATTGAAATATGTGCATATTTTCAAAAAGCCCAGTCTTCTACTAACATTTTCGGGCCAAACACAGTAAAGAAGAGAAAACATGCTATTAAAATTGTTCGTCTTTAGGAATGGTCAGAGATGATCCAGAGTATGTGCATATAAGTTAATGCTGATAGCTAATTTATCTACATGTGAACAGCAGATTTCAATGCAACATCCTACAATGGAAAATAACAAAAACTTAACAAAAATATTCTCTGGTAATTGGTACACAAAAGTCTGTCGCCCTTTTTATGTTTTCATAACCATTTCAAACTTATGCAAAATTAATGAAAGGATGGTATATGGTAAAGGATCATGAGTGCAACAATTTTTATGTGTGTCGCATACTGGACAAATGAATTTGTTATAGATTTACAGTAGAATAAAGTCATTCAGCCAATACAAAATTAAAATGGCTATTGGAAACATATATTTCGCGAACTTTGAAAAGAAAGTTGTACGTTGTGCAAATCAATCACGAATTCAATTTCTCGATCTTTGACATTAAAGTGAAATATTGTCGAATCCTATCAGACAATAAAGCACCTCCTTTGAAAGGAATCCTGTATCGACCCATAAATGCCTTGCGAAGCACTTTTGTATCTTTTGTTAAAAACAGAACTAAAAAATGGCATCAACATAATGCTGACAATTTTGTATCGAAAGGGAGCGTATCTCACATAGTCATATCTTCTCCGAACTCAATGTGGTTTCCTTATTGTCTGCAATGAAACGGTACCCATCTGTAAGTTGGCCACCAACAAAATGTGTTCTATATAGTACTGCAACTCAGCAAAATTAATCCACATACTACTCGGGTGGTACACTTGAGTTAAAATGCCCCAACATATTCTGGGGCAATATTACTTGAGTTTAGATATGCAAGAAGTCATGTTGCTCCTACATAAGAAGAACTCAATTTTGTTCCACCCCCCCATTGGTGGATAGATAATACAGAGTTTCCAACCAGAAGTCGAAGAGAGAGGAGATGAGTTGGTAAAATATTGCTTCTATAACCAGAAAAATTCATAAGGCCCTTGCTATGCTTTTAGGGAAAGTTTCTACTTTCAAGCGACAAAGGCGAAAGATAAACTTTTAAATTTATTTAAAATCTTGATAAAAGCCCCGCGTTTTCGTTCCCACGAGTTTTATAGAAAGTGAATTTGCAGAACGTTTTCTATTGAAAACTGGTATTCTCTTCCGGTTGGAAGGATTATTTGCTTAGATGAAATTTTACTACTGCATATTCGATTCCAATTTTCTGGATAATTCTTATGACAATATTGCAAATTATTATTTTTGTTTGGATCTGCATAAAAGCGGAAATGATTTTAAAGTCCCCATGGAGGACACATTATATTAAGAAGTTTTTCAAATTTCAATTTGGAGTTTTCGAGTTTTTTTCTCCCAAGCTTCTTTAGATGTCAGGAATTTTAAACTTACTTTTTTCTTTAAAGATATTTGATACTTAGAACTGCTCATATTGAGCAATATAACACTTTGTTTTTCGCAAAGGTTCAGGAGCAGCTAACATTTTTACACTATCGTTTCTAGCATATAAAAAACAAAAATTCCTAGATCTGCCTTATTATTTCTGGCAAACTCCTTGGCAGGTATTTTACCTGTATACTACATTTTGCATTCGATCGATCTGAATGTTGTTCCTCTCTAGAACCTAGTAATGCATACAATCTTGTTGATATCTGTCGGGTACAGCTATACATGTTATAGGAGTTCGCACTATCCAGGTTCGTATTTCTGACTTCAGAATTTTCAGATTTTACTTTTCGTCGTTGTCATCACCAATAAAATGCGTTTCATCAATGACCTTTTTTATGTGATAGCAGTTATCTGCTTTGTAAGTCGTTTGTATGCAGCTCCTCAAAGTAACTATTTTCAAGTTAAAAAACAAGCAAAAATCGATAGAAGCCAAACAGGACGAATAAGGAACTAATAGTGAAGACATTTGTCTCTTATTTTTCTGGTTAGTTGTTAAAATTGATTTGCATAATATCTGCCGTGAATATTATTCCACGAAAATCCCAAGTGATAATTGTTACTATCATCTTTCCGTTTTGCCTCTTCGGCGAAGGGCGAACCTCCGAAAACACAGCCTGTCTCAAAAGAAATATTAGATCTTGCCTACAGAATTTTTGGGGACTGTAAAAACGTTGAGGTCATTTTTCTCTAAACTTCAATTTTTGTGTTTAGACCCTTTAACTTTTTGCTTCTTACCACTTCAATTGTTAGGACTTGTTCTTGTTACCAAAGAATAGACAAGATGAATAAAAATTTTCGGATAAAAAATTCATCCCATGTAATAACTAAGGGCAAAATTAAATCCTTTAGTAGAAATAACGCTAGAACTTTGTGAAGTATTTTTCTTTAATTTTTCGTAAATAAATTTCTTAATGCTGTCTGTCAAATATTATGGGGGAGTATGCAAATTCCAAAACCAGAATATTTCTCAAACTCACCTGACCCATATCCAAGCATAACTCTCTTACAAATTAAGATTAATATTTCGTAATTCATACAAAATTTTAATATTTCATCGCATAAAATATTAACAAAGCTCTGGAATCCTATCTGTATCTATAGCATTGCTTAGGAATTTTATCTCAGTTGTTAGCTTGTTAGCATCATCCTTTTGAACTAATTCTCTTTTATATTTTCACCTTGTTGTGGAACCCCAGGTGGGGACATTAAAAGCTATTACATTTAATGTGAATGTTAAATGCTGCAAGCGCCCCTAAAGAATTCTTTTGTACCTATATTCCACATCCCAGCAGCAAAGCAGTTACCCTAACTTCTTTCATATGGATGGCTTTTGTAGAAAAAAGATACCATTAGTGGGTGTACTCTGCTCACATCTTTAATGTGCAGACTCATTTCATTTCGAAATGAAAACGTACGCTGTTTATAATGAAATAAAAGAACCTTTTGAGCGACATTATTGCTGTATATTTGAAATTCCTACCTGTGGGTGGCATCTCTGGGTTAAGGGAAAAGTTTCACCAAGAAATAAAAGAAACTACGTACACAGCTTTTTTCTATTAAATGTGAAAAGAGGCCAACTTTGAAACATTTTGTGACAAAGTAGGCTTTCTGGTAAAATATTCTCAATGTTTTTTTTTTTGTTTTTGACAAGGTGCTACCGCATTAAAAGTTTTGTTCCCTAAAAGATGAAACATTTCAAAAGTGTAGAATAATAAAATATCAACTTAAGTGTAATACTTTCAGGGATTTTAAAATATGTCCCGGTTTCCACTTTATACATGCAATACACAGTGGGGCAACCGAAATAAATTCAAGCTTTTGGTAAAGTAGTCTTTTTCTTTTAAAGCAAAAGCACTAGGTATTAGTAAATCCATTAAATGAGCTCCTTATACATGCGTACTATGTTTGAATGCTATATTTTGCTTTTTTGATCTCAGAGGTCTTGAGGTCTTGTATCTGACAAATAATAAATTTTTGTCTATCTAAGCCAATGGCCGCGCGGGCTGAGGCTCAAGACTACAGATTTTCTCCTCTGTGGGTGTGCGTTCGAATCCTGCATGGGCGCCGATTTATTTGGGTACCAGTGACAGTAGGGAGTGCTACGGACGAGAGTTTTACTTGCGAAACCACTGGGATGTTGCACCCTTAAAAACAAAATTCATTGAAAAAATTGTGGTTTCTTGCAACATTTGTCAGGTTAAAATTTCCCAATCTCCTCTTCCCTAATTTCCCTCCACCTAAACTGTGCTGTGTGTATCATGGAGTTGTCCCCCGATTGCCTTAAAAAAATTATGTGGAAATTCGATGTTGTCTGGATTAGATCTATTTCCACTCATATTTAAGAGTTTAAGCAAAGCCAAAAATTGGATTGTTAGTTCTAGTTCGTGAATATGCTTTTTATATACTGTTCCTTTGAATATTTTTGTTTGTCTAATGGAAGTAGGATCACAATACCCACAACGTACTTTATATTTCTCCTCATAAGACGTAAACAGTTGTAAGTCGCAAAACCAGAAGTAAATCCATCTTATTCTAAAATCTGGATTTGCGTCCGTTTAGCTCAAAGTACGGATAGATTTATGGCAAGTATCTTGTAAAGTACCGTAAAGATTTATTAATTCTGAGCGACAGGATAGAAGGATTTCTGGAATCCAGAAAAACATTTAACTCAAAACCAGAAAAAGTAGACTTATTACAGTTTACATTTGAAGGGAAGATTAACTTTCAGATTTGTTAATTATTAACATTTCCACCACTTCAAGATTGAAAAGAATAAAAACATAAGAGCCATTGTATTAGTAAGTTAGTTATTAGCAACCAGGTGCGTTGAATCTCAATAATGACAGTGGGACTGGTATTCAGAAGATCCCTACTGATCGGTTCCAAAAAGCGTCAACCAATGGCTGAAGCTATTGCTAAAAGACCAATAAATACAAGCGATTGGATGTTGTGATTAAATTGTTGAAATTTATGCAATAATTATTTGTTCTAGTCGCAACATTTGTCTAGAGACAGACGAGATCCCCCCTTTGCGCCTATGGATCTTAATGAGCTCGATCAAGCAAGCAATTATTATTTGATAAAGCAGATGAAAAAATTTACATAAGTAAGAATAGATAGTGATAGAATAAAATTTTAATAAACTTGTAAATGAGTTAAATATATGTGGACAGATATTGCATTCAATTTCTGTCAACTGTCTTCAATGTCGTAACGTGTTGATCCAGTTTCTGAAAAGCAGAAACTAATGGCCTTTTGCCAGTTTTTGTACATAAAGCTTTAAAATATAAAATATCTAAAAATAACTAAAAAACAAATTTTCTCAGTGGTCAGATAGCTTCTCTGTCACCTTGAACTAAAACTGTAGTTTTATAGACTTATGTACATAAAATGGACCGAGCAGGATACATCAAATGATGAAGGATAAAGGCTAAGCGATTTGTAAAATTTTCTCAACGCTTAAGGTAAACCTTTCCATTATGGAAAAATTTATATTCTTATCTAATAGATACTATCAAGCATAGAAATCTCATCAAAATCTTTCAAAGACAAATGGAAAGCACATGACTACATAATATGATCCTTGTTAAAACAAAATATCCACTTATAAATCGAGTACAAAAAGAGAGTAACACTTATTCTATTTTTAGGAGCAGCATGCATTTGTTTTCCCTATTCTATTGGAATCAATTGTAAATTTACGTCGGTGCCTCCGTTCTTTGTTATCCTGAAATTTTCTCCAACTTGCCTGAATGAATAAATCCCATCGTTAAAGTCACATGAATTGAAAATCGAATAATCAAGGAATGAGAATGCATTTTCATTGATAATAGACCGTTCGCTTTGAATTAGGACGCAATAATTTCCTTTATTTACGTTCATATTGAAAAGAGGATAATGGAAAGACGTGACTTAGCAAAAGCTTACGAAGGACATGACTTTAGAGAAATTTCTGTCAATGTTAGACAATTGAACAATATCAGTGTAAGAGGATTGGCAGATTTCAATGCACTGGTATAAATTTATTGTGTTAAAATGACTGTGGGTATTACTATTTTATGGCACCAGTGGTAATGGTGACTATTTTTAGACTGATATTTTGGTTAATCGGACAAACCAGTCTCATATTATAAAGCGAGTGAATGGACTTTAATTTCACACAAAAATAATTATCTACGGAAAAATAATAAGCAACATTCGATTTTAATGAAGGAAATTGAAATATCACATCGACATAATTGTGCAAAAATAATGCAAAAATTTATGGTCATTTGCGTTTGCAAATTTTAATTACTTTTGTATATCTCGTCAACGGAAGTTGATTACTTTCAAGCCAGTTAAAAATTTGTACGATTGGGTTTCGAAAGCCACAATTTCATTTGCTCCGCAGTATTGTTCTTGTTAATAAATTGCATTTCCATTATTTTCGTTCACACGCGAACTTTTTTAGGTCAATAATCCATCAGGGATACAAAACAAATTTCCCACAAGTACTCAAATAGGGGAGAATTGAAATTCTCTTTTATATTTTATATCAAAAATTTTGTTGATTTTGAAATTTTTGATTTCGGAAGAAAACAGTTTGATCCAGGTAGATGATACGGAAAGCTTCATACCTTACGCACAGACGTTTGCAGAAGCCACAATAGGAATGTAGCCACCGGACTGTATATCTACAGAGTATGCGATTTTGAACATATCTCAGATCATTACCACAGTTCTGTTACTTACTGACAACCTTTTTAAGTATATCGTGTTTTGGGTGTTTTGGGGGCTATGCCTTAAATGTATTAAAGTAAACAATTGATGATTTAAAAATGATAAGTGTTATATGAAGTGAAGAACATATAAAACATTGCCTTCTATACAAATTACAATATGGTATTTACCTGTATTTGGAAATCAGAAATTTTCAAAAATGGTATCGACAACCTGGCATCATCTGTCGAGTCGTATAGGTCTTTGAATGTGTGAAAAAACTGAAATCATCTAGCTCAATAAGTTTAAGTGGGAAGTGTATATATAAGGTAGTACTCATATGATCCAATTCAAAGTCTCGCAAAAGGTTGAGGAACTGATGCGACGCCAGCACGCACATCCTACAAGGCACGATGTAGCGTTTTGTTAATTTACTGCCTGGTTAATTTCGCTTCAAACTCGCACTGTCTCCCTCTCCGTGCGACCATAATCAGGGGCTACTCTATTTCCGCACGTGTGAGGTTTTTAAAGTGTTTGAGAAGTACGATGTGTAAAAAGCCACCAAAAAATGGAGAAACTACTGATCCCTGTAATTAAATTGAGTCTGTTCAACGAAGATCTTGAAGATTTAATTTTCGCGGTCTATCGTGAGATAATTTTTTTCATTACCTCCGTATAATCACAGGTTTAAACTTCTTTTGCTTTATATGTTAAAACGTAAAAGAAAGGCCTCCAGGACCGTTTTGACATTCTACTATAAATTTCCCAGAAAATCTTTCTTCTTGCAATATTTCCCTCTTCTCAAAGAAGTCACAACTTCTCACAACTTTTCACAATGTCGAACTAATTATAATTCTAGTGAGCCAATATGTTTGTTATGTTTACAGATTAACACGTTTTGATAATATTTCTAAATGCATTAATACAACATTGAGATTCCTTAATCAGTCCATTATACAAAGGAACTCACTGGACACTATTTTATGCAAATTTGTCGCATCTCTTCAACAAGTTCCCTATCAGATCACCCTTGAGAATAACTCTCCTATTTATATTCAAATTACTTTTGATATCCTCAAATAAGAGAAACGCATACGGTTTTCGGACAGGGAACGTATTGATTGTATTATATTCCAAATAGAATTTCTTCTATCTGTGCATATCTAATTTAAATTTAATCTAATTGTTGTTCATTTCGAAGATTACGTAAATTCTTTAAATTGTTCTAAATAATACCGAAATGATACTACAATAAAATACCAACAAAAATAAGTTGGTAGATTCCGGGTCCTTTTTTCATTCAATTCCAACTAAAAAATTTTTCCCCACTAAACTGATTATACTGAGTGTAGAAGAGCAAAGCTGGCCATTAAGACGAAATAATTAAAAAACATTATCTGACAAGCTGTGATTATTAATTGTTTTATATTTTATTTCGTCGGAATTTCTAAGGGAACAATTATGTACTTGGCAAAGTGAAATGATTAATGACAACTCTTTATCAGATTTTTCAGGCGGGATTGTTTTCCTTTGGTGTTACAAAAACGTTTAGCTCTCACAGCCTTAGAGACTCCAATTGAAAAACAAATCTCTCCATTATCACATTGCAAATTAATGTAGGCCTTCACTTTAATTTCACTTAACCCATTCGTCATTTTAATGAACCCTTAACATCTCTCCAGTATAATTAATCATCGCAGGGAAAAGATAGCCTCGGTATTATACATATATAAAAAAAATGACATAGGATCAAGCCCGAAAAACACCAACGGATTTTCCGGAAACGTAAACGAAAGATGTCTTCTGAGCCCCTTCAATGGAGGAATTATGACAGATGAGTTCATCGATTGACTTTTCTAACGATATACTTCTATAACCTTGTCTAAAAATTACCGAGAGGGATACCAAAGCACTTCAAGCGCCAGAGTTTGGAAGAGGATAAATCAATTTGATTTCATACTACGCAAATGTCTAGTACAGAAGGAAACTTCCCTAGCGACTAAGGCGAATGTAATTTATCCCTCCGGACGGTTGGAATATTATAATCAGTTGTTAGCGTATATTCATAAATACTTTTAATGGCGTGTTATCCTTTATTTATGATGTGTAGATACATATAAAGGGATACTGAACTTTTCTGTACACAAACATGGGAGGGTTGGGCTTATACTAAGCTCCCCAACCAGTCTATTTTGGTACAGAGTCAATCTTGTGTGCACACAAGGGAAGGATGTGTCGTACATGAACATAAATAATCCAAGAACGGTTTCTAGCAAAGGATTCCTGAAAAGTACAAAAATAATCCCCTCGATTTTCTGTATTACCAACGTATGAAAGCAAAGACAAGACAATTGGGGTAAATTAAGAGCTTAACCGTGTTTTTTTATACTAAAAGCACAAAAGCGATACAACGCTGGACCTAAATAATCCTTTCCTCAGTTGTTTACTGTAAAGGAAGTCCCAAAAACGAATTAAAAGACTGATGATGCTGGCGGATTTCTGTTCTTTCAAAGAAAGGATTATGGACCGAGGAATTATCTGTTCGCTTTTCGAAATAAAGCATACAAAAAAGATATCAACCAGACGAAGATTTAATACAAACAGTTTAGACAGAAAGGGAAATGAGATAGAGGATGAGTGAATTATTTAGAATTTGTATAATAATTGTTCTCAATAGATTTGCAACAGACCTGTAGATTTCCACGTTATTCAAACTTTCAAACCCAGCTGTCAATACCACAAACGTGACGTGATGGATGACTGATGATTGAAAACGTAACACGTATTTTGAAATAAAGCCTTATATACGCAATCCTGCCATATAGAAACACACCTTTTATATACATTTTTCGTTAGAAAAGCCCTATCCAGCCGGAGCGTAATCTGCTTCCAGAAAACAAATCAGAATCATTCCCTATTAAAGGAAAATTTTGAATAATTTCCTGTTTGAGAGAAAATTTCAATTGTTCGCTACTAAAAACGGAATTTGCGGGTGATTTCTAATAGTCTAATACAAATGCTTCTCATTATATAGTATATTATTTTTTTATAATAATATTATTATAAACTTTTATTCCTTCGTCTTCGAGACAAGTAGCAAAACAGTGAAGTTTCCCCGCCTGTTCTTGAAGACGCTAGTCGTGTGTGATAGATTTAAAAGCGTAGAAGAAATGACTCCACTCGTTTTGACATTCCACTATTAACTCCCCAGAATTACTTACTTTTTGCAATATTATTATTACAAAATCTTAGAAGACTATTTTCTCACAGAATTTCATCAATAACGCCTTAATTAGAGTCTCAAAGACCTCAGACATAATCAAAGTAATTATTAATGGTTAATAGATAAAAGGTTCGCTAGATTCTCTCCTTTTGGGAGCCAATGGATTCCATTATAATGAAAAAATACCTGTCGGATGGGATAAGTCTGTTTAGAGATATAATCAGTTTCGGTGGCTGGTAGAATAGCCACTTAAGAGTATTTGTAACCGTATGACTAGGACCGGAGGCTTGATGAAAAACAAGTTGCCCTCAGGATAAAAAGACTGGTCTTTCTTTTGCACAGCTTCCAAAAGTTTCTTCTGATAGTAAACTTGAACAATCTTGACACCAAGATTAACGAAAACAAGTTTTGTGAATGATTTGTTCTTTCTAGTACTGCAGCATCTTTTTGTGTTTCATTCCGATTGATGTACTAAATATCACGTATACAATCTGCGTTGGTCATGTAGAACTGTACTTCGTCTGAAGTAAATACAATTCGCCACCACCCACGTCGTTTTTCGACTGTCGCAGCATTCAGCACAAATGGACACGAAATTGAAATCATAAAACAGGTCGTGTCATTATTAAAATTAAAAAAAAAACCATTTGAATTAATTACACGGGAGCCATTCAATAGAAAATTACGTCTTTATGTCGAAAGTTATTTCTATTGTAAACTATTTAATGTCTCAAATATGTTTCGGTCATCCCATGAAAATCAACCGATTTCGAAAATTTTTCTGAGTCGACTATCCATTTGCTAGTGACCAAGGAACTCCCCCACCAAAACGGGATCGGCCGCTCTAGCGATGCTTAATGTAGGGGATGCGGGGAGGAAACAGAGACTGTGACACACTTCCTGTGCTATTGTCCGTCACTCTCGGTGAAAAGATTTGGACACCTGGGGCATCACTTCCTTGACGAACAGCACCAAGCAGGCGAAATGGGATGGGAACGTATCCTCCGATCTGACATCTCGTTTTGCACATTCAAAATCCCTATTGATTCTAAACTTATTAGATTTAGTTATTTATGATAATTTTCGAGGTTATTTATATATTTATAACTGTTTTCGTATCCCTTCAGGCTGTAAAATTCGTCCTTCGAATCAACAAATGGGGAAAAAACAACTTTTTCAGATTTTTGCCGATTCCTTTCTAAGAATGGACAAACAGTACGAAAAAACAGATAGAACTAGTGGGCAAAAATTTAGATATGTTATTGTTTTTAGGACCTCATCCTCTACAAGATCTTTTTGGTAGTTTGAGAATTATTTGTGACTACAATCACGAATAATATAATTTATTGTAAATATGTATATTAAACCCATGTGCATTCAAAATATACTTATAATTAATTTTAAAAGATCTGAAAGTGTTTACTCGGTACTTTTGACTCATTTTTTGAGTAGTATCAATACCTCTTCGATACGAGCACTGAGTACTGGTATCGATACCGATGATGATATCGAAGATGCCTTCTAATACCTTCGTTGTTTCTTTCCGACTTTTTTTCATTCGGTAGAATAAAATGAAGTCGCATGGAGCAAGATCAATATGGTGGGTGTATAGGTTGGATCATGTCGTTTTTGTTTAAAAATTGTTTGATATTTAAGGCTCTCAAGGCAGGAACTCCACCACACACCAGACAAATCAACAAGTTCGTAAATCGTTTTATGGTGATCTTCCAAGGTCAATTCACGAATTTTCATAAATTCTTCATAAATTCAGGTCGTCCTAAACGTAGTTTGTCTGTAAGTGCCAATTCACCATTCTTGTTGCAGGAAAACTACTCATAGGCTTGTATTTTCCCCATAGCTATTTCCTTATGCTTCCGTGAAAGAAAACAAAATTTCACACACAAATCCTACATGCATAAGCTCGCTGACAAACAGAGAAAATGCAAGGATACTTCTTTGGAACATGAAAATTCTAAAATTCTACCATAAATCCCATTTTTTTTTCTTTTTTTTAATTTCAGTGTGATATACTCGTGTTGTCCTAATAAAGGCGAAAGGGCTAAATTAGTTTTGTAATCCATATTTTATCTTCACCCTTAAAAGTGTTACAAAGAAAGAAAATCTTTTTGATATATGAAACAATCACAAGTGTTGACATCAAAAGTGTAATTTGACATTTTCAAACACGGGTTTCATTATTTTATTTTATTTGAAAGTGTGTTCAACTTTGAAAGTGACACTTATTTCCTATTCTGAATGAAGGTAGAAATTTCTTTTTAAGAAAATACCTTCCGTTCCTTTTATTTTCCTTTCTGTGAAAGGTACACAAATTATTTATTAAAATGGGATTTAGTCAATGACATAAACGAGGCTTTCTTCACGAATGCAACCTATTTTTGTAAAGTTCGCAAGAATGGAATTCCATTTCTTTTTAGAGAGAAGCAAAAAAAGTGCACTCTTTGGGTAAATATGTAAATTCAATGAAAAGATCTGATAATGGGACCTTGAATTAAACTGTTTTTGTGGAAGATGAAATCTTTCCTCATGATGTGTTATTTCTTATTTATAAAAACCATAGCCATGCCATGGAAAGTTAACTTTCAAGTCCAACCAAAGTTCGGGGAATGCATTATAATGTTAAAACAAAGCTTTTCTGGACAAGGAAAAATGAAAATAGAGAACCTAGTGAAGGTATCGATTGAAATCCCGTCTATAGAGCTTGAAACTGTCATCCCGTTGACAAAGAAGTAAAACAGGATTTGGAGCATATTCGAGAGGTCATGTTCTTCGGCCAATGCCACGGAAAAGGTGATGTTCCAGCAGATTTCGCAGCACTTGGAAAGCAATAATATTCTATAACATTATCAATCGGTCTACAAGAGGTCTCATAGTCGTGGAACAGGTCTCCTGACCATCATCTCTGACATTCGCAGGGCTCTAGATAGAGTTCAAATTTGTGTATATATGCTGTTGGGCTTTCCTAAGGCTTTTGACACAGTTAACCATCAAAATGTAGTCTCTAAATTAGTCATTAATTTCCATTTATAACAAACAGCAATTTCTCCAATTGAAAATTTTGTGTCCAATCGGTTTCAGCGGGTGAAGGTGGAAGGTTGCACATCTGGGATCCTGCCCCTTATACGTTGCGTTCCTCAGGGATCGATTGTTGGTCCTCTGCTTTTCAGCTTATACATTCATGATCTTCTAAATGTAGTTCGTGGCTGTAAAGCTGATAATAATGTAAAGATATACTTGCAATCTTTACACACCTCTTGGTCTCATGGAGGACTGTATAGACGGCTTGAGCCCGGACTTACAAAATAATTCAAACTTGACGACTGTGAACGGTTTGCTGCTTAACCGCCATAAATCGCAATGCGTTGCCTTTCACCGTTGTAGAACTAACTCTTTCGGTAATATTACTTATTAATATTTTAATATGAGTAATCTAGATTAAATGCAAAATCCGATTCGGAATAATAATAACGATAATTCTAACAACCGGTTGTGCACGTCAAGACTCACTTTCAGATTCTTTTGTTAGTAGTAAGTAATAATGCCTTATTGCGTGCTTTAATTATTTTCTTGTTCAAGTGCTTTTCTTCATCACTATACCCATGTTGAAAATCCTAATAAAAAATGATTACATAATATGACCTGTTCAGAAATCGATAGCTGTAGAACTTATTCTGATACTGAAAACCACTTTATCTATGTATATGTATATAACAAACGTTAGAATTCACGTCAGAATTTAATAGCTATTTGTTCCTACCATTTCTGATTTAAATTCGAGAGAGGTATTTTGTCTAGCCCACAAATTCATGAAATTACAAAAGCAGAAAAAATCTTTAAATTGAGCTCAGTGTTCCATTTTTGTTGCGAACCCCTGCATAGATGTCAATCACCTGTCATTTCAGCTTTATTTCAAAGAAAAAGGAAAAATTAAATTACCGTAGGCGGTAAAATATCAAACAGGCTTTTGCTTCTATATTCCCTTTATCTTACCCAACATTATCCCTTTATCATTTCAGGCTGAGCTTGGAGCACTGTTTGCTGTCTGGAATTTTTCAATAGTGCTTTACGGTATGCGGCCGCACCACAACGATGGCGTGCATACAAATCCTCTTGGAGCACGTAAAAAGCTTTTTGTAAAATTCTATCTTTACTCCTAGAAAATGGTGCTATATACAAGTTGTCAAATTAGATTTCCTAAAGAGGACACTAAGGCAAAATGATTCACTACGTTGGATTGAAGCGTTTAATAAAATGCTCAGATATTGGCCAGGTAAAGTACTAGGCAGATTAGTTCTTGGTTAATGAGCTCATCATATTATTCTTTGCCCTACTTGGTCTATTATAAAGTCTGTAGAGTTTGAAAACTTTTAATAGGATTATTATGGTTTAGTGGATTATCATTACTAAGCGCCCTATCGTTTGCTTACAGAAGTGTAAGAAGAAATGGATGCAATTTTCCACTAAACTTAAAGATCCACAGAGGGCTTTGAGTGTTTAATGCTGGTGCATGGGTCTTATAAAAAAAACAAGTGCACAGTGTTAACGAACTAAGCAAGAGCTGATAATTAGCTTATAATCAACTGCTTTTGAAAATTGATTTCGAAGTCATCGTTGTGACTAAATTTTTAACACTGAAAGAGTTTTATCAGACACTTGAATTTCTTTTCAGGGATTGGCTTTAAAGTATGACGTAAAAAACCAAAATTCTAGAACCTAACAACGATTTTTTGCATGTTGACTTTTTTGGGATTACGACGGCCTTCGCCGGCTGTATTATAATAATATAACTTAAGACCGGAAATCGAGAGGTGGCAGTTTCGATTCCAATCCCACGCGCTAGCTTTCTTCGTGTCGGTAAATGAAAGTTTTAAAAGTTCACCATTCTTTCATATTAAAGTACTCCTAGCTGAGAAAAGCTCTTATTAACTCAATGGAAACCTCGAAGTCCTGCAACATTGTGTTAAATCGACTACCAAGGTATCTGCGTGATACCCGTGAGACAACCTGGGTACTGGGGGATTATTTCACAACTATCTCACCACTCGAGTACCCGGGTACCCGGCAACTTACTACCAGGGTAGAACCACTAGCCCTATATAAAACTCTACTCTGGTAATTGGGTATTTGAGTACTTAGAGTGTGAATACTCAGGTAGTCATTGCCTTATTCATACTTTGAGTATGAATAAGTCAGTGGGAGTACACTAATACTTGAGTACTTGGGTACTTTATACTTTGCAATCCAAGTACTCAAGTATCGGAAATTTTTAGAATGCGTAAACACCGAATCTTCCGTACTGCAATTGACAAGTTTTCACAGCATTTGCATTAGAATATTTATGTTCTTAATGTGTTCTTCTTTTCCCAAAACTCGGAAGTTTCATATCAAATCAATCATTACTCCAGTATTCAAGCTCTTAAGTATTTGAGTATCGAGTACTCAGTAATTCGTTACGAAAGTTCTAATCGTAAGAAATCAGCATAAACACCTCAACAGGACATTCATGGAAAAACACAACATGACCGCATTTGGGTAGATCAAATCGGCCGTATCAGATCATCAGTACTGAACCCTATCCACAACTGCACAATACAAAGAAAAACGCTCCCAATATATGTCAGAAGACATAACAAAACTATTTTTCTCCATAACAGCGAAGGAACTATCATAAATTAAATAATAACTTATAATCAGAATTCGTTGCGAAATAATTAATATTACAAAAACGTAATTTAATTTTATAAAAAAAAAACATTAAAAAAACGAACTTACCTGGACCCAAATTAGAGATGAATATCTCTCTTAGAATCATTAACTCATCTTCTGGAGCAGCTGATATTGCACCAAAGCAGTCGTCCTCTGGCCAAACCTCCCTGCAATTAAACATTTTATTTGAAAAACTGTATCTAGTTGAAGCTTTTATATACTTGAGATAACTTTTAACTCCAACACTACGGGATAATTGCAAGTTTTCAGAATTTTAATTAAAGATAATTAGAGCCGATTCACACCAAGTCACATCTCGTAACTTTTATCAAGTAAATAATTAAAGTAGAGGAACCGCAAAAGGCTGGAAATTCTCCTGCCAACTGGTAGAAAATAGTGAATGTAGAATTCGCAAAGCTTTTTTGTCAGATAAAATAAAATGCATTCAACCGGACAGGAATAGGAGGTGGAATATTTTTTTTTTCAAATGAATTAAACCGCATTAAAACTAACATTCTAATGGCAGCTTGAATAAGCAAATGCAATTTCATTCGTAGAGGGTTTATATCCTTCATTTTAGACTGCGTATAGCGTAATTTGAAATTCTGGTGGTTTAGGATATCAAATGGAAGATGCATTTAAAATTATTCACTCTAAATGGAGTTTGAATTAATGTGGTCTATCACTATTTAATTTCAGTTTGAAATTTTATTTACTAAATTATAGGTATTTTAAAATATAGTCCCTGCTTTCATCAGAAAAAGATATTTGTCGTTGAAAAATTGCCCATTGTTAAATGAATAATAACTTCCAAGAAAGAAAAACGAAAAGAAGAATAAACTTGAGGTCTTAGAAGTTTCTTTTAGTCAGGTAATTGAACACTCCCTTAAGCTCAGGATAATTTATGAGCGGAGGTCGTGGTGTTGGAGACATTTTCAAGGAGATCATTTTCCACAGCAGGTCCACGAATTGATCTTGGGGTATTTCAACTTAGTAAGCATTGGAGGCATTAGACTCCAATCGATCCTATAATCTCTGATCATCTCAAAGATCATCAGTGTTACATATATATCTGACGTCTCCACCAAATACTTTTCTAATGATGATAATATTCTCATATTTCAAAAAATTATTCACAAGACTTTACAGTCATGTTTTGGCTACGAGTTCCTTCATTGCATAATCTACATCAACGGATTGAAAAGGTAACAAAGGTTTCACTTTAAAACTTGAACATGAACTCATGCGAGGCTTTAACGTTGTAACATTTATACTGGATGGACCCTTGATCAATTTCTAATCTAGAAGAAAACAGAGGATTGATAAACCAAATAAACCACTGCAAAAGATCGTCTCATTGATGTGCTAAAAGCTCTGTGGAATTCAATATTTTCTGTGGCCAGAGGGCACTAAACATATCAAAGTCCATTCTGATCAAGGCAATAAATTTTTAAATTTAATTAACTCATCAGAATATTCTGTGGATAAAACCTACTATTACAAAACAAACTTTGGTTTGGCAACTACTCCTGATTATACTAACAATTAAAATCCAAATAGTTTATGAAATTATTAAGATTTACCCAGTTCATGAAGCTCATCCGGCTCGAAGGACCAAGAACAACCAAGAAAGAGTTAAGGTCCGCATAAATGCCAACATTAATATTTAAAAGCAA
>QYTT01082829.1:0-10795 GCA_006980735.1 Dasypogon diadema
CTCTTCCGATCTTTTGCAATAAGTGACGTAAATTTGAGTGCTAAAATGAACACTGCCATGTAAAATAAACGCTGATTTTATTACATTAAAAATTCCACAAAAACTGCACTTCTCTTTTGCTCCCTTCCAATTGGAATGCTAGCAAAACAGTGTATATTCTTCCTCTGAGAAAGATTCAAGCTCCATTTATCCAGAGTGACGTCACTAAACATTGGTCCAATTAGAATTAGTTGTGTTATGGGACGAATTTATAATTGCACTTCCGGCAATTAAAATCTCGAGACGTGCACAGTCCGGGTTTCACCTTCACTTCCTGGTGTTCGAACGTAGCCCTCATCCGTCAAAAGTAACAAGTCCCAAGCATAGAGATAAAGAAAGGATACGCTACATCCGTGTAAAACACGTATGTGAATTTAAGCATTTTCTTTCTCTGAGAATTTACCACGGAAGAGAGGATTTTCGCCTTTTATTTTGATAAGAGTCATATTAATTTACAAATTTCATTCGTTTGGTGAACTTGAGATTGAAAAAGTAAATATTTGAATAGAGTTTGTTATTAACTTGCAGGGTTTTTAATACAGTGAGATTAGTATAGTGATAGAAGTGTAACTGTAATTAGAAAAAAAAACTTTATTAACTCTAATAAATTGAAAAATGAAGTGTGCAGTGTATTGTTGCAGAAACAATCGGAGACATCTAAAAGGAAAGCCGTTTTCTCGGTAAATTTAATAGTTTCCGCGACAATATTGTAAGTAGTATTAGTAACATTGAAATAACTGCTGGCACATACAGTGCATTATTCAGTTACCATAAACCGTTGTGGATACAATTTCAAATTGAGTAAGATTTGAATGATCAAAAATTATAAATAGAACCCTTCGTTTGCGAGTCCGACTCGCATTTGGTAGGTTTTTTTTTTTTTAGATCTCCTCTCGAAGAGATCCAACGATAATATAAAGTTTTCAATTTTTAGTTACTCAACACACACAGACCGGTACATTACGTGTGATTCTCATCATACTAGTGCTCAAAAGTTGTCTCCCTTCCACAGCATGGTACATCGCTTGGACAATATTCCTATGGAAGTAGAGGCTTTTAACAGAATTACATTTTCAAAGTGGCCTCGAAAAATGGTTTCAAATCAAAAGCTATTGACAAGTTAATTACACAACACAGTAGACGTAAAGAGCGAAAAAGTTTAACAACCTTGTGCCCAATCAGGGAAAAACAACAGAGATTCAGCGTACCATTTTATCCGAAAATTGCTAAATCCATTCAATTGGTAATGAAAAGTTGGTTCACCTGGAATGCTGTGCGAATTATGATATAAAATATATTGGACAATGTGCAGAAAAACAATAGAAAGACACAAGGAACATAAAAGTTCCACAAATAGTTTCAACACAGAAAGATCAGCTGTGGCCGAGCATATATATAAGTAACCGGACATAGTATTGATGATTCAAAATTCAAAAATTTGAGAACAGTTCTGGAAAAACGCCATTTAGATGCCTGGGAGTCACTATTTATTAACCAGACTATGACCAACTTAATGAATAGATAACCAGCAATTTGTGATAGCCAATTGTAACTTCAGTCGTAATTGGACCTGATGATGAAATAATAAAATTTCGAAACGCGTTGTCTAATAGTTTTTTTGTTTTTTTTGGTTGGTTTTTTAAACTATAATAATAAAAATTGGCGGGACTAACAAGTGCTCTCGACTCAAGAAGATATATAAGGGTCCCGCATACTCCACAACGCTTAGATAATTTTAAATGATTGCCTGCTCACTCACTTATTCCTTTTCGAAGAGCTACGAGCTGTAAAAGTCAAAATTTCTGCTTCTTCTGCCCTTTTTCTGATATATACACAAATTTCTCGAAAAAGCTATAACCAGCATTCACTTTTCCTGCATAATTTGGTTTCCCTATAAGTTTCCTCTTTAATTTGATATATGTTCTCCGTCCCTTTCTATCATGCTGGCGTGGGGGCCTAACCCTAGCACAATGAAATTAAATGTGTTGTATTATTTCATTATTACATATATATTATTCAAAGGCAGAACATAAGAATCATAATTGTTTGCCGTACATTTTTAGGTGAAAGAAAACCAAGGAAGTAGTCATAAATGGGAGGAGGGAAAGCTAATTTTAGGTGAATATGAATTTACAATAATTATATACTGATAGAAAATAAAAGTAGTTCTATAAATAACTGAAATACTAAACAAAACAACAAAGAGGAAGAAAGAGAGACGGCTACTACAATACAATTAGCATTAACGGGCCGTTAAAGCACTAAGAATGTATATAAAAGAGACTAATCATTCTTAGTACCACTCAAATGTAACAACAACATCCTCCGGAATTTACCATGACTACCAAGTTGCTTAAGGGGCTCCGGCAGTGCATTCAACAGCTTAATAACATAAAAGAAAAATGACCACTCACTTTAAAGACAATCAAAGTAAGGAAATGTAATGAGTAAATAAGTTATACGAGACGAAGACAAAAATCTAATCTGAACAGTCAAATAACTGGACATATTACTCCAAATCACAAACGAGCAAACAATGATGCACTATCAAACTTCCGAAGATCACAAACATACCTAACTAACCTGAAGGACAGGCTATCCAACTTGGTAACAATCAGGACAACAGAACGTATATAAGGCATGAGAAGAGATTGTGATAACTTAAGGCGTATAGGTTTAGGAGTAAAAAACGCTGAGCGTCATTACATGCGAAGAGAGCCATGTATCTTACCAGTTACCTGACAGACATGGTCATATCAATTAAGCGTTCTATTAAAAAGCACACCTAGATTTTTTACGGTGTTCACATACCTGGTTGTTTGCCCCACCTATCTGCACACTGGGAAAGTCAGTAATGTCAGCGATTCTTTTCGCAACGATCAAACAATGTGCCTTATTCGGGTATAAAGTAAGTTTATTTAACTAAGCCCACTTTCTGATGGAAGGTCATCAAACATCACACTCAGAAACAGAATTTAGATGACATGAAGAGTACAACTGAACGTCATCAGCATACATATAAATTTTACAGAATTTTAAACACGTTAGAAATAGGATCTAATAAAGATCCCTGAGGAACACCGCTGGACATATCACAAACATTCGTAAACAGATGTTATCGCTAAATGCGGGTTATTGGCTTCCCGCTGAGAAGTGCGCTTTCTCGGCTAGAAAGGAAGCTCTATGTTATGTTAGTTTCCACTCTAGTTCCTTAGTTGCAGGCTTAGGAATAGCTCCATGAAGTTTACAGGATAAATTGCTAACGAAATAAGAAAGTTTTTGAATTATGCACTAAAAAAATTTCCATCTTACTGTTTACCATTATGACCTTCCAAGGTTAAGGAGAAAGTACGAATTTAAGACACTTTTGAACATAATTACCTTTGCGCTTATAAGTTATGTTTAGCGAAAATAATAAAGTGACAGGACTGTATCGCATTTACGTAGGTCAAATGAACATACATGCGGGTTATTTCGATAGGTATTGGGATCTTCTATCACTCGGCTCTCTTTAATCCATCATTGATTGGATACGCTGTAAGAAGTGTTTTTGTCTTGGTTTACTTTGATTTGAAGCTGTAATTTTTACTATACCAAAAAACTATTTATATCGAAAATCTGCGCCGAATTTTTTAATTTGCATTTGTAACAAAAAGTCATAAACAAATTTTCCCTTCTAGCATTAATTTATTTACTTTCGAGTTCTATACAATGGCAATTAAAAATTAATTCTTCAAAGATATCAAAGATTTATCAGCGTACCTAAATGAAAACTTGAATATCAAACTAAATACTTACAGCTGATTTATAAATTAACAATAAATCTGTCTTATTTAGTAAAGATTAAACACTCCAAATATTCATGTAATCCGATCAAATGCGATAGTTAAGAAATACTACTGTGTTTATATTTCATTGAGTTACTGAAAAATATTTCACATGGTTCTTTGCAGAAACCGCACACAATATTTGTCTGAGACTTTTGTTTTTATTTAACGAAAACCCTGCAAAGTGAAAGGGAAAATATTCTCCCAGGCCACCTGATAAGCACTTCGCGATACTCGCTTGGCGTTACCACTTTGATATATACATACACCTGGAGTCCACTGCCTTTTTCGCCAAAGCTTCAGTGGAAATTTTTGCATTCTACTGCCAATTCATTTCTTTGTTGCAGCCAGCAGCACCTACACACAGTAGGATCACATAAATCAGTACGGTCTTAAGTACTGTGGGAATTTTATGATTGGTGACACATAATTGGCTGCTGGTGGATTCCAAGCAATTATATAACTTTTTGTTTGATTGTGTTGATTTTCAGCTAAGATAAGATGTCATTATTGGATTTGGAGGTTGAGATTGTTCGCTATTATTTCAACAGTATAAAGCAAGGTTCTGAATTTTGATATTGATCATTTTATCGAACCAAATTATGTTGAAAGACATAACGAAAAATGCAGTGGTAAAAATAGAAGACAGTAGCCTCGCTTCACTGCAAACAGAATAGATAAATTTTCATTAGTTTGTTCGGGGTAAAGTTATTTTAAAAAGAAATTTCTGCTGTAATGAAATGAAACATTTAATATCGAATTCGTTTGCAAAACTAGATTAAGATTAGAATCTGCACCGCATCAACAACGATAACAGCGAATAAAATTCAATAGGGGATTCACCAAGTGAAGTAAGTGAAATAACAAAATCAACTATAATGATATTCGAATTTTTATCTTCTATAAATGATAATTATAAGAGAAGCAAGCTTAGAATTTTTTTTTTAATTTGAAAATTGAGTGTCACGCCGCGCCATTCCGTTTTCCGTTCATGCCGGCAATAGGATAACGTGTTTAAATTGGGATAAATTAAATTGAGATACTAAGCAGATATTAAATTGATATATTAAATTGAAATATTAAAAACGTAACTCTACGAACTGCACGAAGAAATGTCGCAGAGTGTCGCACGGCAAAATGCCGCTCGTGTGCATCGGGCCTTAATTTTATTTATGGCAGTGATGCCGTAGCGATCCTCTAAAATTTTGGAAGTCGAGCCCGTATCGCCATGGATCGCTACTGCTGCGAAACCAAATTTGATCTAAATGTAAAAATGAATATCTTGACAGCAGTTAGATCAAATTGGATTGGTTTTGTTGTGAATTTGTCTCATTCAGAATGTATGTCCTTTTCTCTTTTTATGTTAGTGACAAATCTATTCAACGAACTTTTTTATTTAAATTGTATGTATGTATTTGTTGGCGGCTTGTGGTGAAAATCTTCTATCCTATATTTTTTATCAACAATTTTTTTATTTCGTTTAAAGGAAGACAAATAAAGTATTCTCTGGTATAAATTATTTCAATAATAATGTGGAATAAGAGGTTTTCACCATAAGCCCTCGATGTGTAAGTTACCATTATGAAAAGTAAGCTTTTATTAGAAACTATGTAACCAGCTGGTCTAGGGGACAGCTGACCACATGGAAATTAGTTTTTTCTTTCTAAAAAAAATCTGCGCGAGATTGCAAATCCACCACATCACAAAATCCAGGAAAAAAAAGTTGAAAATTTCACAATATTTTATATAAACTGGATTTATTTTCATGCAAAAAACTTAGCCTAGCTACTTATCTAACTCCCAGGCCTGGGTCGCGTGAGTCCCACGAAGTCTAGAGCCTTCTTCCGATCTATGTCTCCTTCAATTTATTTTCTGCTATATTCAGCTTTATTTCTTCAATTTTGGTTTTAACTTCTTCAGTTGCTTTACTTGGGATAACTTTAATTTCTTTAAATTTTCTTTTGTTATGTTTTAAATTATTTTTCAATTAGAACGGCCGGCCAAAAAACTCAACTCCACCTTGTTCAACCAAACCCCAAAAACGGAAGAAGGAAACCAAAAAAGACATTCTTCTTCTCCTCATCCGGCGGCCCCTCGAACCTTAACTTGATTTTTTATTTTGGCGGGAAGCTGCTTGGCACTTTATGACTCGACAAAATAGATGGCGGGAAGGATGTTTTGTTGTGGATAATTTTTAACGATTTTTTTTACTTAGTTTTACCTACTGCTATCTTATATAACAGGAAATATATGAAATATAGTACTACATAATTCATTTTATTTTTCTTATGTTTCTTTTTCTAATCTTAGCGAAACTTATCTAGTTGCAAATGGCTAAATTCGTTAATTAAACTGACCTGTATCGTTTGTTTATAATTCATTTTTTACATAGTTATTATGAAAACTCATTTATATCTAATATTACTTGGGAAATGACAGTAGCAATTTGTAACTTTTGTTTACACCAATTTCAGAATAATGCGAAATGAATCTAATTATTTGCTGCAGGTTTGCTTATGTCGTCAAAGAGAATCTATATTATTTATTAAAATATATTTCACGATAATAATTATGTATAACCAACTTTAGTGGGAGGCGGGGATGAGTTGAATGTGTATCTGTGTTTGAACTCAATCTCCTTTTCTTGTTCGGTTAATCCTTGTCTTCTTTTTGAGCTTGATCTGTGCATCAGCATTTTCGCCATAAACCGTCATACTGCAAGGACTCGGGGGCTAGTTGTAACCCCCGCAAGCATGACGGAAAAGATAGTTCAATTAATCTTTATACATTACTACTATATCTTTTAATTCTTGCTGTTATAAGTTATGGGAAGATTTATCTGCTACAAGCTTACTTTTTACATAATAAGAATAGTACAATTTACATATTATGAATTTTAAATAGCCTCATGAATTTCAGAAATCGATAAAAATGCATACGGTTGAAGAGATACATGTTCCGTTGAAATTTGTGTATTTTGAACTATTTCACACTAATTGTTTTTTTATGAAAAACAGTTTATAATTATGAATAAACTGCACACGAAAGATCACCCTGTAACTGTTGTCACGTCGACTACTCGTTCAGAAAGCACTACTAATACACCTATCTGTGCATGATACTCTCTCTAGCTTTCAATTTACATCAACATTATATAACTCTTGCCTTGGTATGATCTTTTGATCCTTCAGCCTTATTACAAACTCTTTAAAATTGTCAATCTGATTTTCTTGTAACTCCCAACTCCTGACAAAGGAAATGTGTCACTGCATCCTTCACTTCTCCAGAGCCTCTACGTTTATCCTTTCAAGTAGCTGTGTTCCGAAGAATGAATACCAACACTTTTACAGATATCTTATTTAAATGGTGGCCCCTATATTTCTTTGATGGTTCTCGCAATCGGAGTCACGTCTCAAAGCTGAAAGTCGTGAAATTGAGCGATGAGTTAGAAGGTGCCCCTTCCTGTGCCAATTCTTTCGCCTTCATATTTCCGTTGATGTCACTATGGTCTGCCGTTCTTATGATCAGTATATTATTATTTTGGGATCGTTAAGTGCGAATTTGCAGTCTTTAATAACTTGAAGTTCACGAAAAGTTTCATAAAGACTTTAATAGCCGCGTAGCTGTCCGTGCAAATTGCGATTTTCAACTCCTGAGAATTCAGAGTTTGGAGATTTCTGCTGGTCTCAAATATGGCTTTGACCTTCGCTATGGTTTACTTTTCAAGGCGTACTGCCGTATGCACTTCCAGGTCCTTGAAAAGAATCCCAGCCTCAACGTTATCTTCAGTTTTTGACCCATTTGTGTGCGTAGAATATTAAATGCATCAAAGGATGTATTACAAACTAGGGTTCACAATCTTCCCTTTAGCTCAAATTCTAAGAGAATCATTACCACAAGCAGAGCTGCGGGTCATAACATCCGAATAACAGCAGTAACACGCTAGCCTGCATGTTACCCATCAGCCGTTAAGGTGTGATATTAAGCCGTCGACGCTGCTATTTTTTCACATGAATTTCTATAGGCAAGACATGAAAGATAAGCTCTTTTGCCCTTGCACTAGTCGAGCTTAGTACTCCCGATATGCCCAGCAGGCCTAGTAGTTGCACTCTCTTTACGGTTGCGTTCCGTCTGAGAACTTTCTACCAGATGGGTCTAATAACATTATTATATAATCACGCTAACGTCCGTGGTTTGAGTCCCCAATTCTTACCTACGGGTCTTCGACAGGTCGATAATGCTTTTCCTCCAAGTGTGCTTCCTGTTAGCTTCTTGTCCAGAATAACTGCTAAATATTTGATCTAATCTTGTAGTTTTAAATGAATGTAGTTAATAAGTGGCAGCACAATGGGAGGAGATTTTCTTTTCTTAATGGTGAGTTTAATGGTGAGACCCATGTCATTCGCCAAGATGGCAATCAATCAATTTACATCAGACAACTCAATTTTAAAAGGTTCCGTTAGGAGAATGACAAAGTCGTCTTTATAGCAGACAGGCCTATAGGCCTTTTCTGTAAATAAACACATTTTCAGGACAATCACGAAGACACGTTCATATGAATATTTCCAGAGTTGACTGCTTGACTACTTTATACTTATCTAAAGATTTGAGCTTTATCTATATATTAATTATACAAATAAAGCTCCCGGTTCCGTATTTCAGCCACTTTTTTTATATGGAGTTTCATCGAGCTTTTCTTGAAATTTTATAATGGCAACACTGATCCGCATCAGTTCGGCGTTGTGTTCATTACTTTGGGGTTGCATTCCTGGGTAACTTTGGTGTTAAGTTCGGTGTTTGCCGCCGATAAGTATGCAATACATGGATTTATTGGGACTTTTTTCATTTCATTATTCTGCATTGTAAAATATTTTGCAAGTGTCTTTTCATTACTTCCTTGCATGGGAGGATTAGGCCTACAGGGGACACCTCTGAAAAAAACGCACTTTGAAATTTAAGGTGCAAATTGAGGAAACATATAAAAACGTTATGTCACTCATATATCTTCAATTTGTGCAATTGCACAGCGGTCTCCTAGTACACATTAAAAGCTTAATAAAATCGTGTAAAAAGCAACAAAACTTTCTACGGCAACTGTAGCGTAAATATGAACAAGAAATACGATCACCTAGTAGGACCCGAATTTTTAATTATTGTCTTGAGGAATTCCATCAAAATACAAGATGGGCATATTTAAAAAAGATTTCATTTAAAATTAGGCGAATAAAAGCCGAAATTAATAAATCCTTTGATAGAAAGGGTAGATAGTGCCACCACTAATGAAATTAACCCACCATCAGATGGAAACGCTCTTCCACCTCATCCAGAATCCATAATTAGTGCAAAAGAAAAGATGGCTAATGACTAATTGTGAAGCATTACAAACCCAACATGCCTTTCTATTCTAAGTAGCAGGAACTTAATTTGATACATTTAAACTGTTATAGAAATAAGATATTGCCATTCTATTAAATAGTTTTTGTCGATAAATAAATAGTTCTATATATGTATGTGTTGGAAGGTATGGCAGGTTGTGAACTCATGGAAGATGTAAGTTCAAAAATAGAGTCTAAGACCGTGTAAATATGCTTCTAAAGAAATTCAATAATATGTTACTTTGTAGTTAATGCCCGGCGCCTCGAAACTGTCTGCAATTTCTCTTCACAATTTACAGATAAACTGTTTACTGTAACAAAATTTGCACTGCTTTATTTCTGCAAGATTGAAAAAAGAATATGAGGTGAGTTCAAGCAATCTAATCTTCCATTAGCTCCTAAATATATTTCTGCAGAGCACGTGATGCTCTACAAGTTCCTATTTATTTATTCAAAAGGAAAAGTCGAATTAATAAGAAAAGCAGCACTTCTGTTTAGGTTAGCGCATGTTAATTTAAAAGTGATGACAGATTAATGAATAAATCGTGGGCTTGAGAAATCAGTATGGACTTTCACTTTGATCCAAGTTTTTAATTCTGTTTCTGCCTAAAATAAGCTATTCATTTTGAGATAAATCTTGGGAAATACAAATTTTCCTTGAGTGGATAATCGGCAGATCCAAGTTGATGTTTATTCGTATTTTTGCTTTCGTGTTTAAAGTAATGCAAATTTCTGATAAATTTTTCTTTAAACAGAACAGGAAGGGAACTGCATGATAAATATTTTTAGCTTCTTTATCGTTTATTGGAGGTTTGTATATTGCAAGCAGACTTAATAAATTGTAAATTTGTAAAACATTTATCTTAAAGTATTATATTCTTATGGGATTTTTATCAGACTTTAGTCGTTATTGTATATACTCAAAAATTATATACATTATATTTATTCCTTCTATCCTATATATATATATACCCCATTGTCCAGTTAAAGATGTGCGTAGCATCATAAGGTATGCGCTTAGATTTGCCACCACCTTCAAAAATGTGAACTTAGGTAGAGATTTAATTGGCCCCACTTTAGGAATATTATACAAGGTGGCTCAGTTTAAATGGCCAACCAATTCTAACAATTTCCGAGATCACTTTTTTTGGTCGTCTTTTAGAATAAAGTTCAAGTTTAGTTTAAACTAAACATTGCTTGTGCACCGGTCTAATGCAAATTCGAAGAGAATACTAGTAGCTTTTAATACGTTGTAATCCACACGGCACTCAACGTGTTAAATGAGTGCTTACCCATTCTTTTACTCCTTTTAATTTAGGATCTATGAATTTTGTAATGGTAAATTTTGGAATTTTTTACCCTTTTTTTTATATACATGCGCAATTTTCTTTAAAAAGCTATAATTTGTAATATTTAGCTTTCTTTAAAAAGCTATAATTTGTAATATTTAGCTTTCTTTAAAAAGCTATAATTTGTAATATTTAGCTTTCTTTAAAAAGCTATAATTTGTAATATTTAGCTTTCTTTAAAAAGCTATAATTTGTAATATTTAGC
>QYTT01082830.1:0-11823 GCA_006980735.1 Dasypogon diadema
AAAAATATAGTCAGTTTCATTTAAAAATAAAAAACACTCATAAATTAAAAACTCCTTAGATACAACAAAAAGATTTTATTTCAAAAGAAAAAAGATTTTATGAAATGCTTTCTTATTAATAAGAAATCCAGTCCTCCAAATTGTCTATTATAGCCTGACCTTATTGTGGCATGCTTTCAACAAGTTTCTCCGCATAGGCAACAGAAAGTGATCGCTATCTTTTTACGATATTTGTCGTTAAATTGATAAAGGTTTAATACACTACTTTCTCTGAGTTTGTGCTTGATAAGACCCCAAACATTTTCAACTGTATTGGCATCAAGACGTTGTGACGGCCAATCGATGCCGTTCCTTAAAAGCCTTACAGAGTGCTCTTCTCTTGTAGTGTCCAACGTTCATTGTGCTACGAAACCGCTTGTGCACTGATGGTATATTTGCACAATTTTTTCTACGGTTAAGTTTCCCCTAAACAAACACAATTGGCCAAAACCACGGATATTAAAAAATCTCCGAGACATGCGGTATTTGTGGGTGCTTTATTAGAGCGCTGAGGAACCTAATGGTAACGCCTGGACCAAGAGTGAAATGCAGATTCTCTTCAAAGAGTTAAATAATGACGAATTGTAGTTGATCGAATTGCACTTTTATTAGGAAGGTCGTCGACGTACAAAAGTGGGTAAGTCACTGAAAAGTTACTGCAAAGCAAAAGGCAGTAACTTTTCAGTGACTTACCCACTTTTGTACAAACTGCTTCGATTTTTTCATATACTTTTCCACTACGAAAATGGTCATTTTTCGGACGTATGCGCTGCTTCAAACCGCAAAAAACAGCACTACCACTTCAAACTACAATGCATAAAAGTACAAACCGGCTCATATATTTAATGAATAATAAGTTTTACGCTCTGCGTGGAGCTGCCTAATCTTAGGATAGGCCGAAAATAACGCAATTAAATGCGGTACTAAAATACTATTTTATACCATGGGACTTTGCTTTACTTTATTTTACAACTTCCTGCAAAACAAATCCGTAAACCCATTACTATTCTCTTCTTTGTTTACATCCGTATAAACTAAGCTGATTAAAATAATTTAGCACATACCCTCTTTTGTTTACATCCTTAAATTTCTTAAAGATGTAAAATCCTTTGCTCACAAGGAAACTAATGTCAAATTCGTGTCTCGACACGATATATTGGTTGTATTCAATACTCACTTACTTTAAGTATTTCGCCTTTCAAATCAAATCATCCGCCATCCACGACGGTACCGAAGCGGGTTAAGGCGCATGTCTTCAGATTTTCTCCTCTGTGGACGAGGGTTCAAATCCTACACAGGGTGCGATGATTTATCTGGGTACCAGTGGTTGACGCAATTCTACTGACAAGAATAATTGTACTTGCGAAACCACTGGAATGTTGCACAGCAAAAATTTTGTGCGAAAATTGATGGCTTGTTTGCAACATTTGTCAGGCTAAAATTTCCCTATCTCCTTTTCCTTAATTGCCCTCCGACCAAGCTATGCTTTGTGCATCATAGAGCTGTCCCCTGAGCTTAGAAACTTTTAAAAAAAGATCTTATTTCTGCACCACAAGCACATGGTTTTTTTAAACCCGTGAATAAATTTTTGAAAATACTCATCATTTCGGTCCTATATACATTTTTCGCGAGAAAGACCGGAGCTTATTTTTTAAGCAGGTCCCTCAAACTAAATTACAAAGCGCTTACAACATTTATTTCATTTCTTTCACTTTTACTCATGTTTTAAATGATGATTTTCTAATCTATTTTTTTTTCTCGCTGTGTGAAAACCAAGAAATCGACAAAAACTTCAAGTATTGTAAAAAGCCACAATCGCGAAGTTGAGATGGGGCTTTTCTGTGGAATAAATTTTTTGAAGGGTTTTTATTTTACGTTTTGCAACGTTATTTTGAAATATTCTAATTCTTTTCTTTTTATCATCCTATTTAATTCAACCTGAAAGCTCGAGGTCCTAAGTAGTTTCGTTAACCAACCGGCGAACCATACAGAGCTTAAAAGCTCCTGCCAAGATCTGGACAATTGCCTGTCATATGGAGTGGGGTTTCTCGTCCTTCAGAGCGATTCTACAGGTCCACAAAATTTTCAATCAATACAAAATAATGCATTAGTGGAGTCCGATGTCCTATTAGTACTTCTAAGTGAAGGTATTTTCCCAATATCGTCCAAGGTCATTAACCTCAGAGTTTTTTTGAATAAGAATAATGTAACATGTAACAGCTTTCTAATAACCGCCCAACAGGACTACGACCGACACTTTCCAGGTGTTGTGAGGGTGTTTGTCCCAACTTAGCAAACCCGAGCCGTAACAGCACTTCAAATTCACACTTAGCACTTACAGTTCGTTTTCGCCAGTTTGAGGCACGTAAAACGGGTAAGAAATTTGCTTCTCTTCTAATTCGCATGACTTCAGGAAACTCTACGGAGTGCACATTTAAAATTTTCGTCCATGTTCTGAGTTACAGAGGGGTAGCTTATGGCACTGTCTAATTCAGGGACTAGGCACGCTACTACATATCTCTGTTTTAGTCCTCCCATTTGGAGCCTCGTCATACGATGGCTTAGTTCAGAAGGTGGTTTTTGTATTTGGTAAGTACTTTCACCAAGCAGAGGTGGCGGCGAAGGTTGGTCAAAGTTCTTAAAGGTGCTTCCTCGCTTCTGCTCGGCCGGGGCAATTTTCGTCTAAAATAGAAAATTGTGCTACAATATAAAATGTTGTGAAAATTTCAATGCGCGATTGAGCCGAATATATGACGGACTGCGAAGGCTGTGGCTCTCATCGAACATTTTATCTCGGGATACTCGCTTGAAATTAATTTCTGGACTATGGAGGTTTGACCATGTCTCGCCTTATCGATTTAAAGTATTTTACTGTTCCTTAACTGCTTATTCAGTGCTCTCTGTAATCGCAGTTTTATTTAATATTCAACGAGATTGTTAATTTTGTGTACTTCAAACAGAAATAAAGTATTGTCATTGTTATAGTATGAATTGAAATTCACAGTCAGTTTTTATCAAGAAGGAACACATTTTTTAATGATCTTACGCAAAATACTGAAGAGTGTAAAATAAAAATAAATGAAAAAATTTCCCAAGTTGCGTAGTTTTATCTAAGATGCCTTAAAAAGTAGAAAACAAATTTTGAAGTTATTTATAAATTTTAAAACTTATATAACTTATATAAAATAATATATAATAATACGAATACGTTCATAAAAAAACATGTTTTAAAAACATTTGCTATGAACGCTCCATGGTTTTACTTTTAGCCATCGAAGCTTTGACATTTATAAAAAGCTGAAATATTACTATCTGCTTTTTTTTATGTAATTTAAAATCTTCTATTATTGATTTTTGTTCTGATAAGATTTCTATTGATTCTCTCCTCTAAATAAAAACTAACTATAGTCTTGAAAAGTTGTCCTTAAAGTATGTGACAGAATATTTTTTTTTCTGTATTTTCATTTACCATTTCATTAATATCGAAAAAAGAATTTCTGTGAATTCAGATTTTTTTCCTATTGAGCCTCATGCCATATCTAATAACTATACAAATATTATTGAACACTTTGTTTATTAGGAGTTTAACTCTTGAATAATGTTTTATATTTTATCCTTTGATAGGTAGACTACCCTTTCGGAATGCCTTGATTCTCTTTCGTGAAATAATGATTTTTGCTTCATATCTTGTTCCTCGTGTCTTATATCTCTTTCCAGAATTGTGTTTTATATATTATGTATTTGAGAACTTTATTAGGAGTACCTTCGTAAGATTCTAGCTTTGATTAGATTTCTATATGATTTCTTACACAAAAAACATGAAAAGCAGGTGCCGGACTCAAAATGAAACAGAGACTTTAATTAATATTTTAGCTTTACAAAATCCTATAATTTTGATATCTAAATAAAATGGATAATAAAATATATCACTTTTGCTCAAGCTTAACATGATTTCGCTGTTTTCAAGAAAATTTCAACTTTATCCTTTGAAAAGATCTCAAGGATAGCAATAAATTAGAAAAAAGGAAAATAAAATCAATCAGTTTTTGGCGATCCCGTACAAAGTCCATTACATGAGATATTCAACAACCCCCTAGAGACAAACTCATCTCTGAATCGATTAAGTGTACAGCACTCAAACCTTTTTTGTTTTCAGCTCAGAGAGGCCACTTAAATCACATTACAGTTAAAGAAGTCTGTGACAAAAAAGACCTCGGGGAGTGCATCTATCCATCCAAAATGCGATTATCCCATAAAAAGGGATACAGTGGTTAAATCTTTGGGGAGACAAAGCCCGTACTTCTTCCTTCTTGGAGACAGATCCTCGATATGATTTTTTACAGTCCGTCGTAGAGGTCTTCATACTCCAAGCCAAAAATGAGAGTGGATAAGGAAGGTGTTAAGCTTATTTCGATGAAAACTTTTTCTTGACTAGAGACGCCTGATTTGTCCTCGCTTTACCACCCCCGATTTATGTGCTACTACAATTTGGAAATGTCTTCCATCGTATTTAAAAGAGGGTGAGTTAAGGAGTTCATGGAAATATTCTTCAAGTGAAGTCAACCAAAAGGAAAACGAGTGAGCGAGGAGAAAACTTAAAGATTTTTGTATTTATTTTTGGCCCAAGGATTTATGAGAAGGATTATCGGTTCTGAAATAAATTTGTGTGCGCGTGTATACATCAAACTAATGGTTGTGTCTATAATAGAGGTCTGGCTGAAGCGGTTTATACTTCTACTTGGATAAATAGCATTATTGTGGCCATATTAACCCTCCGGAGAGATATCTGAGGAAAATAAATTCCCAAAGATTAGATGATTTATGAACTTTGATCTCGGTTCATCGCTTGCCTGCTAATGTCCTTCGAGCACTGGATAAGTTACGTTCTTACGGGACCGGAAGACTCGAATTAGTAATTGCGGAAATTCGTCGATCATCTGCGCGTTTATTATGATAGCTTTAGGCAATGAAGTGTAACAATAATAGATTATTGTTATGGGCAAGTTACTGGGATATTCTCCCAAAAGCATCCCTAAACACAAGAACAATATTGAACTACAATAGGAAGTTCATTTATTTGAGCGTATTGAGGTATTAATTAGTTTTTTCCGGTATCAGAAATCAGGAATAGGAGAATGGACGTGATAAGTTGAGCTCTTCCATCCAAATGTAATGAATATGATAGATTCAGGTCTTTGTATCGGAAATTGAGGATAGAACTTCCAAAGTACACTCAAGGGTCGCAGATTTATTGAATTTCAAAGTATGCCCAATTTCTTTGAATTTTCATTATTCCTTCTGAATTCAACTTCGGGAAGCTTGATACCGCTCTGTAATGAATGGGCCTTTCTATTTTTTAATGTCAACTCTTTTCTCCAAGCAAATTAATTTTTTCACGCTAGATATTGCTGAGCGGAACGTATCTGGTGAATGATCCACTTAATTTAGTCAAATAAATAAGCCACATCAAACTTCCAGTCTGGAAGGAGACGTGCAGAAAAATGAGTAAAGGAATCGTCCATCATGAAAATGTCATTGTCTTCAGAGTGCAGTAATCTTGGAACAGAGCAGCATACAAGGAGCAAGGGGGTACTTTTCCGATTTTCTCAGTACGGCACGTGCAGCTATGGTATCACTTGTACTCCGGGATAAAAATCGCTGCTAATCTGTAAAAACTTATTAAGCTGTTACGGGGACTCTGTAAGTTCTTTTACCAGCATAGGTTTGGTAGTTGTAGAACTGAATCTCAAAGGTCTTCGGTAGATCGATTTGTTTTAAGTAGCAGTAGAACGTCTTGATATGTAACGTACCTTGCCCTTTGGGAACGAACTCTGAAATGCATCCTATGGGTACTAAAACGAAGAAATGTTCAACGTTATATTTCACCCTGCTAACTCTTGGGATATTCCCATACAACAGTTCTGGTTGCAGCTTAACTGCATTCTTAGCTTTACCAAGAATTTCGTATAGAGCATTCTTTTTACTTTGACATCTTCTTGGTGGCTGTGCTATGTTAGGGAAGTACCTTCTGCAGACGCAATAATTCTTAGCTTTGGACGTCTGCAATTTCATATCGTTGGAAGAATGTCTTTTTATACTATTTGCATTTTTCCTTCCTCTGGTTTTTGCATATTCCCAAAGGGAAAAGCAAACAAATTCTACTAAGGAAGTGATATGTAATATTTTTACGACAAAAAGTAAGTGAAAGGCTGTTGCCGATATTCTCGGTGGAAGATTGATGATAAAGGAACATAATTGCAATTTTTAGATTGAACTACTTTACGCACAAAACTTACCGGAGCTCGCTTAATTGGGATAACTAAACAATATTTAAACATTAAGTAATTTATTGCTTTGCATTCGTTGTCTTTTGTGTGTAGGGACTTTAAGGACTTATAGGTGTAGGTCGGCTTGATGTCGATCGACAGAACAGAAAATATTCAGCTTACTGAACGGATTCTCAAATAAATGTTAAGTATTAATATTATTGAGACATACTCCCAAGTTCTGCTTTCAAAAATAACTCATTTTAAATAAATGCAACCATTAAATTAAATATTACATTTGCTATAATCATTCTAGGTATTATTTCTTTACTTATGGGAATTCTGTACATTTTTGCTACGTCTCTTTATATACGGAATCATTCGTTTTCTTCCCTATGCCAAAAGCTTTCCTAGTTGCTTCACAGTTGAGAGTTCCCTAATCTCAACGTCTCTTCGAACATTTGATCATACGTCAACTGCTGACCGAATTCGTAGGGCAGGATATCACAGCCGTCCTCCTGCTCGCAAAGGCCAGGCTGTCGCACACATTGTCTTTCGCCGTCTGTGTATCCTCCAGGCACCGTCTGCATGTATCATCTTCTAGGATCCCCATTTTTGGGATGGTGTCCAAAGCTATAGTGCCCCCATCTGAGTGTTCTTCGCTACATGCCTACAATATTGTTTCTGGTTGTTCCACATGACAGCCTAATTATTTTTTTAGCGAAGTTGCCATATTTTCCCACTCGCTATGGTATTATTTTATTATCTATTTCTGGATTAGGTGATGTCGATTCATCATGCCTCCCGCAATGGAAGAATCTGGTTGGGGATCTTGGAATTCTATAATCGACCTCTACTTTGCTAAGGCGCCAGCTTTTTCATTGCGGCGATCCTTATGTGTAATCTATGATAACCTAAAAAAGTGCTACCTCATTTTCCGAGGCACACCCATTGAGATTTTGTAAAAATTTCATCGCTAGAGATGAATTCACGTCCGTCCGATTCATGCACTTAACCACTGCTTGATTTTCCAGTGGAATTATGACCTTACTTCCTCGCACCTGATCCTCCTTTAAGTAGTCCAACGCGCAAACCAGAGCTAACATTTCTGCCTGGTAAATCGAAGTGCATCTCCACAGATTCTCTGCATCTGCCTGGCCGTCAATCATAGATCCGTCCGTGAATATAAAAATATCTCCCGCTCTCTTCTCTGGGAGTGGTCCGTCACTGATAAGAGCCTTGTGAAAGCTTTTGGCTACTCTGATCCTCTTAAACCTGCCTTGAGTAGAGTGATCTTTTTTGTGTGATCCAGGAGTCTATTATTCCATGTACCGCTCTTCTATATCATGGGTGCCTTCATCACAAAGAGATTCACACAGAATTAACGTAGTTGTTAGAGATTAATAATAATTCTTTACTAAATTGATAAAATTTGCGTATTGATTTGTTATTCATGCAGGTAATTAACCTATTCAAATATTCCGTAAATAATCCAGCGCATCAATACATGCATCTCTGCAATTTATTTTCATTCCATTAACTACATCAATCTGGGCAGACTGTTGACGCTGAATAGTTGTCCAGGTGCGATTTTATTAATTTAATTGGCAATACAATTTTTTCAGTTACCAGATACCGGGATGGTATTGTAAATAGATAAAAAGATGATAAAATTATATCTCACAATTGCCAGTATTTTGTAAGGAAAGATGATCAATCTTCTCGAAGAAAAATCTCACAAGTTTTCACGATAACTCCGTTGCCGTTTAGCAATTTATTAATCTCTGTCACTTTAAATAATTCGACAAAATTGCCTAAGGACACTGCACTGCACACTTCTGACTCAAATACTTAATCAAAGCCAAGATATTCCCCTCAAAAGTTTGTTTTGATACTTTCGAATGATAAGTATACAACTTTTTGCGATAAGAACAGCGATCGTTCTCTCTGATCACATCTCTAAGGAAAAACTTTTACCTGCCAACGACTTTTCCTTTAGGTTCGGCGATGGCATAGGGTTGAATTTTTTCTAGAAAAAACCTACTCAGCTTGAGGCAAAACTTCTCGAGTTATCACTTTTCTGTCAAAATGACTGGAAATAACGGGGAAAAAAGTTATTTAAAGGTTCTCCACCCTAATAAGATTCATGAGGAATTTAGGGACGGAAGTCCTCCTCTTGCCACAAAGTCTACGAAAAGTGCTCCTTCGCATTATTAATTTCAGGTGCTGCCATGAGTCCTACATGTTTTGGTTCGCAACATCCCAATCCCCACAATCGAAAAGTTCACCAGATTCTGAAAAGCTATGGAAGATTAGCGACATTTCCACTTTCACAACTTTTCTTTACTGAACTTTGATAAGAAGTATTGATACACACCTTGCCGTACATGAAGTCTGAGAGCCCGAAAAGATTTTTCCTTGACTATTGGTGTGGTTAACAGCTCCCAATGGGATTTAAACTTGCCCGTACGCTACCGTCGATATTCGGATCTATTAGAGGCTGTGAATGGTGCGACGTCAACACGAAAGAACTTTTCGGGGGACTTGGTTCCCTGTATGGAGCAATTGTTCGCAGCTTGAAGAAACTTATCGTGTATTTATAAATTTCATAAGGTGGATTATGTCGTTGTAACGACTCTTGAATAAGTTATTGTGCGTCCCATGTCCCAAACACAACACACAACTCGTAATTACCGATTGAAATCAGCATCGTGTGGTTCGTTGAATGCCTAAATCCTTGCCGTGACTCGTTGGAATTATTGGAATAATTGCAAACCCAGTCTCTATAAATTCCCTTCCCATCGATATTAGTTTCCCACCGATTTTCTTTCCCATTGATTTGCGTTTCCTTAGTTCCTTAGTAGAGGTCGTCACGTACTCGCCTCGCCACCTACCTGTATCATGTCACCAAAGTGTTAACATCTGCGTAGTGCGACGATATTTGATGTCAGCTTAAAAACCATGTTGGGTGTAGGCTCAATGTAATGTTTACGTGTTTACATATGGCACATATCAGCCTAGGGATTTCCCTAGACAGGTATATGTAAGCTATGGAGCACCTTGATCCTGTTTTCAATGCCACGCTGTTTAGCTATCTCCCCATGACATGGCGTTTCCATCCTATTTGAACGGAGGTAAAGTCAACCACGGACTGTGTTAAATTTGTTACCGGTCGTTGAGGTGTTCACCTTCAACACCCTTTTATTGAGGAGTTTAGTGTAAGTGCGTTGGCAGTTCCAGCCGCCAGTTTATTTCCTATTTGTCATATCCAATTGAAGACTGTGAAGTAAGAATGTGGAAATGTTACACGAATGGTGAATTATTGTGAAGTAAAAATTGATTTTCGATTGATATAACTTTATTGAGTCATGAGTGAATAAGTGTCAATTGTTTCATAATTGCAGAAATATTTGCTGATATATACCAGTGGTGATTACACCAAAAAATATTGAAGCTAGTAACCTACAACGGCATCATTCCATATCTAATTACCTGAAGTACACAGAATTGTTTTATTTAATAATGAGGTAGGTAGTATCATGTTTTATAATTCTTGAAAAGTCTTGAAACTCATACAAAGCATAGATAGATTTTTTATCAGCAATTCATGAAATTTATAGATACTGATAAATGCACGTTTTACAACAAGTGAGAAAATGAGAACATAGATTAGTACAGAGGAGTATACAAGAAATATATTACAGAATACGTAGTGCTAATAAAAGCAAAAAATGTCAAGGGAGTCACACAATTATTGTGGCTATAATTGGCTACTGTAACGAAAGTTAAAGCCGTCATATCTTCCAATGTATATCTATAGTATTGCAAAGCCACCTGTAGTAGTAGATTTCAAACCGTTCGTAAACGTCATGGAGCTTACTTGTTGTTTCGTCTCTTGTAGTAGAATTGCTACGGAACTAACATTAATTAAAATTTAGAGCAGGAGTCTAATGTTTAAAATAAAAAAGGTTATAGTATTTGTGAATTTACGTGATTCTAGCCAAGAAATGTGCCATAAGCTAATAATAGATGCAGAAAGATTTTGGTTTTGCAATTTTCAGTATTTTTCTTTCAAAAAATTTCTACGATTACTTAAGAACAGGGTTCGATATTAATTGGGGAACATCTGTTCAAAATGAAATATAAAATTTGACTTTTGAACAGTTCTCATATACCAAATCTGCATAAAGAGAAGGATTCCAATCTATTGAGATTTTTTATGAATTTTTTGGCGTTTTAGTAGATTGTAATATTTTTATTACTAGGTAACACGTGGCAATGAAAATTGCTTACACGCAACAAAGTAATTAAAGAAAATGTTCAATTGAAGCAAACTTCTATAGAGTGCTATTTTAACAACGTATGTAGATACTAGCTGACACAGGGCCGGCTATATGGGTGGTGCAGCGGGTGCAAAGCACCCATGCCTCTGACTTTACAGAGGTCCCAGAAAGAGGAAGAAAGCAGAAAAAGTAATAATAAAAAATAAACACTGTAAGAATCCTCAAGTTAGGAGAGTTTGAGATAATCACCCCGTCAATAGGAGGGGGGTTTGCAGATCTTTTAAGGGAAATCAGACAGCTTTGGGTTTTGGATGCATTAAACTCAACGCAACTCGCCCTGCCCCAGGCGAGCATTTTCATAATGGCGTCGTTAAGTGATCCAAACATGTGTGCTCTATTGATATCGGTTGCATTGCTGCAATATTCAGCCAATGATTCAAATGAGTACGCGAAATCAAGGGTGCCTACTGTCATCTGAAAAACTGTGATTGGAGGTAAGAGATAGAAGATCATTAATGAAGTGCAGAAAGAGAGTGGGGGATAAGACAGAGCCCTGAGGCACACTTGCATTGATGTTGTAAAAGGTTAAAAGGTAGAGATGACACCATCCAGAGTAAGGCGGACGGAACGGTCAGAAAGGAAACCACCAATCCAAGTAAGAAAAGAAGGGTCGAGACCAAATGCAGAGAGTTTGGCTAAAAGCGCAGAATGACAGACTTAATAATAATAATGGCTTATACGATATTTACCGGGATTATAATAATTCAAAAAATGGGTTCTATGGGTGTGCCCCTTGCTTTTAGTTCGGTAATGCAAAATTTGAAATTATTATTGGTACATCGCAAGTGATCACATTATACTTTACCTTACACGTGTTTACTGTATATAAAAATATATTTTATTTCGTTTATTTCCAGGGTTAACTTTTAAGTGTAAATATTAAAGGGCAGTTCTTCAGGTAAGTAAAAAACTCCATTTTCAACATTAATTCTTCATAATTAAATATTTAAAAAATTAATGGAGACATTAATTGTTAGAGTTATAAAAGATGTTGTATGTAAAATTTCCCCATTACTCTTGCACATTAGATATGATATTCTCAAATAGTATGCAAAGTTCCTGACGTAGGGACGTAGGAATAAAACACGGCATATCCAATGTACCCATTATGCATGCATTTACGGGCTTACATATGTATTTACGAAAAGCTTTAATAAACAAAGAACTTGAAGCCA
>QYTT01082830.1:24805-42749 GCA_006980735.1 Dasypogon diadema
CAGTTTTTGTATTCTAAAAGTGGAACTTTTATTTAAAATTTCACTTTAAGACTACTAAAAGTCAAAAACGTGAATTGTGCAGAGCGCCCAAGGGTATACAAAAATATAATACAAAAATGGATTTAAAATACCATATCAAAAGGAGTATTTCATACCCTTTCCTTGTGTATATTTACAAACAAAATTATATAGCGATATGTATATTTACTCACTTAAAAGGAGTGACGAAAACGCATTCGTTGTGAAATTTTACACCATGAACTGTTCATATTTCCATCGATATGTGTAATTTTTTTAAACAAAAATTATTGGTGTAATTTCGCTCTTTTAATACTAGGTTTTTAATTGCCTCATATAATAGGAGTGAATTTACACGGATTTTTTTTAGAGTGTAGAGAAACGTCGATAAAAGGCGGGAACCGCAACCAAAATCATATATACTAAGCCAATTACACACATTTGTAAAGCCAATGAAACAATTCATAAGAAACAACAAAATTCAAGGTAATATATCAAATGCAATAATTCCAGTTCAAAAATTAACAAAAATTACTATAAAATTGAAAAGAAATGAAAGAAAGAAAAAGACAATCCCATTATGAGAAACCCTTTTTAGAATGTCTTAATTTTAGAGCCTCTTTAAAAATTTTGTAATTTTTGGCTGTCAGACTTTCATGTACGGATTATGTGATGGTTTTTCTTCCTTTACTGCTTAACTGCTTTTATGAACACTCTTAACAATAATCTCAAAATCGAGTTTATCACAGATTTCACTAATTCTTAGTTTTAATTGTCCAAACATCCTTGAATGTTCTTGCATCTTGTACTGCATTTCGAAGGAATACTATTAGCAGGAATAGAATAAAACACAAATACTTTTAACTGCTACAGAATATAGCAAAGAAAGATAATAACTTTTGAAATATACCCGAGTCCTTTCTCACCCCACAAATTTGCTTAATGACCTTTCCGTATTGATGCAACATCCCTTGCTCATAACTACATACGTCATTCATGTATTTTTTTCATATTCCCTTAAGACGTGCTGACATCATAAAATCTCGATAGACGCCAGGAGTCAAGTCAACTGTGTAAAGCGGATGAGTTTCGTTATCCCTCCATTAAATTTTCTCGGATTATGCCAATTTAAAGCGATTTCTCCTTGAAGAGCTCCATCCTATCTCACACTGTTGTGTCATCAGAAAGGAAATTTCTGATTTTTGCTCTCATCATCAAAATATCGAACTTTTAAGACACACTTTTGTTTGTGTTTTTGCTTGCTACAGGAAAAACTATTTTTGCTTGTGTACAGGAGCAGCCCTGCATCCTTTCGATGGAATTCTTGGGAAACATTATTAGAAAGAATCTGAAAGTTTTTCGCAGTTCTGCTTTTCTGTTTTACGTCATATCGAAATGGAGAAGCAAACGAGTTGTGGATATCATAAAACGTCTCTGTTGGATAAGTGGATATACCACGAACTCATTCCATTTGGATGTAGCAAGAATTCGTGGACCATTTTCCTGTTACATCTGATATAGGACGGAACGGATGCGATAATAGAAGAAGATCCCTTTCGAAATCCCTGCGGATATGAAAATGCTATATTGTGCAGGTTATATATTTTTTAAGAAGTCCAGCGGATGCCTGTGATGGTATGATTTTTCATTATCGATCCGGAAACAATTTTACCTGGGAGTCATGCAAAATTGCCCGGATTTTGAATTAGGCAGAAGGAAATTGAAATGTTATCCGGACGTAGATAAGGTGAAAATTTATAGCAAACGAATCACAGGATTTAGGAATACAAAACAAAATGGATTTAATGTATAGTCCCCAATAATTTGCAGAATTAAATTGTTACGGGAACTGCAGCCTGTTCAAATATGGGCTACATTTCATATGGGCACTTTTCGATGCTAGTGAAATTCGTTAGATTCTTTGGTTGCTGCCGTTCTTAAAAGTAAAAAATTAGAGGTTCACCAACAGTTTTATCATGCTAGTCCTTTATTACCTTCAGCTACAAGGAATAGGATTTATGCAGTTGGTCATAAATCTAGGAAAATATCGAATGGAAAATCCTAACTTAATTTGTTATGCATGTACAGCTATATCATCCTACTATAGCGTAAATGCAGTTGTTTTGCCGAAAATATATATGTCACGTTAACGGCTTAAAAATCACCTGTGCATGTGGAAACAAATTGAGGCTAATTTGGAGATTTTATTTAGTTTATATAATTTATCGTTTTCTTTGAACCATTGCTTGAATCAATGATCATCATCGATGCGCAAATAAATCAAGCAGTTTATTGCCGAACCTGACCGATTTCATTTACTTGGGAAATATTTCTTCTCTCTTGTTAAGATAGCACTAACTCGAACTTTGATATCACTTGTTTACATGAATCGAAGTAGTTTAATTTTTATTACTAATTTAAACTAATATGATTGGTAGTCGTCACCACTCCAAAATATTCACATGGTATTATTTTGAACCAGCTTTACCACGGAATATATTTCAATAGAATGTACTTAATCCAATAAGTCGAATTTAGTTTAGGTTGTGTTAACTGGAGTTCATTTCAATTCTTGTTTCCATAGGCTGTAATTTAGATTCTGCTAGTAACATTCATAACATAACTCACAGAAGCTTGTTCTGGAGGTGTGAATTCATGCGCAACAACATGAATTCACATAAATTCACACCTTGAGAAAAGGTCTCCCGCAAAGATCGACTCGAATAAAAAACTAGGAACACTTTCCCTTTACTATCAGAACGTAAGGGGAATAAGAAATAAAATTAACAACATATTGCAATCCTCCCTTTTGAACTGTTTTAGTGTCACTGCTTTGCCTGAAACCTGGCTGCATCGTGATTGTCATGATGCAGAAATTTTTGACCACTCCTACCAAATTTTCCGTAGCGAGAGATATGCCAGCTCCGAGGCTTGAATTTTTGCTTTCCACTATTTCTTGAACCGTTCAAAATTACACACTTTTATAAAAACATTTATTTTCGTCCCAAAAAAAAAAGAACTTTTATTTCTTAAACAATGAATTACTATCCGCTAAGTTGGTATAAATAAAGGCGTTGCCTTTTTTCTTACTAGTATATGCTGTTTTTGTTAGGCTCGATATATTAAAGTTTAACGCGGATGTGAAAGAAACTAAATTAAAGTTTTGTATATAACAAGTTCTCTTCGTGCCCCAGATAAAGATCAACCAGTGCAGGTGATCAAAGGTACAAGTTCGCTTGCAATTTTGAAATTACTTCTAATTAACTACAACTTTCGAATAGTGCTCATTTCCCAAATTATCTTTCATAAACAAGATACCTTTTAGTTAATGAAACACAAGTAAAGCGCTGCCACAGTATACTTTGTTCTCTGAAAAGCAACTCAAGCAAAGCATTTTCGTGCATTTGAAAGTCGTGAAAATTAGGAAAACTCAATGGTTAAAAGCATCCAACTTTCAGCCACACTTATACCTCACTGATGGCTACTCTTGTTCATTTAAAAGTTTAAAACAAACAAAACTTATATCAGGGCAACTTTAGACCCTGATGGTATTGTTTGAAGTACTTTGTGCTCTTCAATCTTCACCCAAGTGCCAAGGAATAGTATACTCTGCTTTTGTTTTCCCCATTTAATTTCCCTCTGTTAGCTACTTTCGTTAAAAGCAAGTTTTAGAAATTTCCTAATTAAACTTTCTGTCATGTGTCGGACCGGGTAAGTTGGGTTGAAGCCAATCTTTTTGAAATGCTATTAATTTTTAAGGTCGATTGTAAAGATCTTTAGCAAAAATGAATTTTCACGAAAGCTACCATAGCCCCTTACTAATAACATTATTTCGTGCTCTGTTCAGACACATCCACTCAAACCACGGTGGCTTTTATCCAGCCAAATTCCTCCAATCAGACCTCAATACTCTTCAAATGTTTTCTGAAAATGAATAGCTTTCCGATTACATTTCACTGATTTAAAAAGTCCAATTCAATATGGTCGATGACGGTCTAAGCACGTACTTTTCAATGGAAACTGTTTTCGTTGTGCGCACGGGGGTGGTTCAATTTGTGGGCTGATGAATACCATTAGCAGACAAAAGTCTACCCCCTTCCCTGATCAAAGATTTCGACTTTTATCAACCAGAGCTCTGAAATCCATCCAAATAAAATCTGATCAAGCCATTCAATTCTGTAAAGTCGTAAAACGTTAACAGTTCGCTCTCTGTGTACGAAAGGCAAATTTCTCCCAGTCTTTTATGGGACTTACAATGTCGGGCGAAGCAGTAAAGTTTATTTTGTATTACTTGGTAAGTACTTAGTAAAACAAAACTGTAATCTCTTAATGCGACTCTGTTTCCAGTTCGACTGTATGTGTGCTTCTTGCGCTTGCATTGACTTTGCCTTGGTCGAAACAGGATCGACTTTTGCAGAATGAAACGGGTGCACAAGGATTTCCTATGGATTCCACTTTCATTTGATCCTAGTATTGAAATTAAAATTCCACCATATTTTGGAATTACGGCATTTAAAGAGTAATTATACAGAATTTGTTTATGACAGTGTGAGCTCCAATTTTCCAATGGTTATAGCTTGTTAGGCTGGAAGCTTGATTCCGTTGTAGGCACAGTTTTTGTTCAGGGGGGTTGCAATCAAACGTGCCACAGTTAAATCACTTAAAGGTGAATTTCCTTTAAATTGACAAATTACAAAAATTTGGATTCTTTTTTAGTTTTCTATCATCTTCTATAGTAGTTTCATGGAACTATCTCAGGGATTACATTTTGATTATGCATGTAAATTAAAATTCCCGATAAGTTACCCGAAAGGAGTTTCACCTGTAATCAAAACATTTAGAAGCCAAATTGGTTAAGTCCGTAAAATTCGAGATGAAGAAAATTGATGATTTCTAAAGCAATGGTAGGCTAGAAATTTAGAGCTTTATATAGAAGTAAATCCTGCTCATATTTTATTTTAAAAATTCTAGTTTTTAAACCTTATTGAATAAGAGTCTTACTTACAAAAATAAATTCGGATTAATAAAGGGATACATTTGCTGATTTGGAAAATCCACCACTTCTTATTGTACAGTGTATATCATATTAATAAGGAAATTGAAGTGGATGTTTGGGAACTGAACTGAAAAAGCCTATAGCTTTTCTCTTCATGACTTGCTTCAAATAGGAGCTCAAAATTAAAATTGTCTCAGTACTTGTTATCGATATGAAGCCCTGCCATAAGTAGCTTAATTAGAAATCTTTTCGTGCTTATCTAGTTAATTGCTTTAAAATAGGTAGGTTCCTGGAACCTGAAGGCGTTGGCCATGATCTCAGTGATGGGAGCAAATTGTAAATATCTTCCATATACAATTTACTCGTAAACCGGCACGAAAGAGAAGAACAATTTTTTGATCATGTCAGGACGGTAGATGAGAAATATGAGGTCTGTTCGTCTACCCAAAGTTTTGTAAAACTTTGTAAAACTTTATGCTAAAATGCCCCAAAACCGTTTTCTTACTTCAGACACATTATACCCCCACTTCCCATAAAGTTTTCGCCAAATAATTTTTTAGCCCAAAGTAGAAGAACAGACCTATGCTCTCTATGACAACTCAGTGTCAGTGACGAAAAAACAATAGCTTTCCATTGTAGAACCACCAAGAAAAACTGCAAAACCCACTACTCAGGGAAGTAAAGTCGTTCTTTGTGTTTGGTCGAATGTTTACTTTACTGGTGGTTTACTTGGAATTGCTCAATGTTTGGGAAACCTTTACTGTGAACGTTTATTGTTATCAACTTGATCGACTCAGAGTATCCATTATAGAAAAGATCCTGCTTTGATTTACAGAAAAGGTGTTATCCTCCAACATAATAACGTCCCAATTTAAATAACGCCACATGATGCGAGGATTACACAACAAAAAAATAGAGGAGTAAAGGGAAGTCTTGTCCCATCCTCCATATTTACCAGACTTTGCACATCTGATTATCATCTTTTCAAATCCTTGCAGCACTTTCCTGTTGGAGAAAAATTCAATTCTTCTGAAAAGCCCAAAAATGCAATGGTTAAATCCCAGAATTTTTTAAATCTGGAATAGGAAAGCTAATAACCAGATGGGAGGAGGTCACAGAAAACTATGGTGACTACGCAATTGATTAAGGGCACCTTAAAAAAAACTGAATTTATACTTTAATAGAAAAAACTACATTACTTATGGGTACCCCTAATAATTTACATTTCATGCCATCTACAGACACCTCATTCTCGTTTGCTTATTAAAATAGCTTTCTTAGTCGTACCCAAATTATTCCAGATAGAGGATTACATCCAGAACAAGGGACACTGTTGTGTGGCTTATTTCACAAAGCATATCAGAAAGTTATCCTTTGATTACATTTTTTGCCATATGGCAAAAATTCAAAGGAAAGACCCAAATGGGGAACATATTGTGAACCTGAATGCTTTTAGTTCATACCATGCCTGTCATTTCCACTCAGTTGTGAGTAAATTACTAACATTTAAAAGGAAAAGCAGAAAGAAGTCTGCTCTAAAAAATTTGAAATTCCTTATTTGAAAATTAAACTTGATTCTTGAATATATGTTCAGTAAATTGTTTTCAATCTCTAAACGCACCCATTGCCTCGAAATATAGTGTAGAGGCCGAGATGTCTTTTCTTTTGTAATTATTCTATTGAAAAATTTCCAATAAAGCTACGACGACTTTTCTTTTTTCAATTGACGTCGCACGTACATAAAACTTTTCCTTTTCTTTGTTTTAAAAAAATTACTAGAATAAACAATTTCCACAGCAAGTATCTTTGCATCATAAAAAATTACAGAGTATTCTCCCAATTTCATTATCTTGTTGATTTTGATACCATACCTATATGTAGGGTATTATCATATTAAGTAAAGTTTTGTAGCATAAAAATATTCAGAAATAAACTGTATTGCCACTAATCGAAGAAAAAAGAAGTCGTATAATAGATATCCATTTGTCTGTCCGTCTCTCTGTCCATGCGTTATCTTGAGATCGCTTTAAGCTAAAGATTTGAAATTTGGTAGATAAAAATTAAAAGATCAATTTCGAAAATGAGCCAATTTGGACAACTCCTTCATAGGGTCGCTATATGAAACCTTCTAGATATATCAAGTAAAAAACTGTTTTTTTTTGTTTTTTTAAAACGAAAACGCTAGATGGATAAAATTCGGCACACAGATGCTCTAATAAAATTGAAATACCTCAGCAAAAGTTTAGCCAAATCGTGCAACTCCTTCCATATGAAACTTTTAATTTTTTCTTTATTGAATATCCTTTCAAGTTCTAATGCCAAACTGATTTGTCGTATTCAATCTTTGTGTTAGAAAGTATTTATTTCTTTATATCATAAATATTTTTAGATCTTACAAACATTTGCTTAAACTTATAATACCCTACATCTGGGTTATTTTTACCTGTCTGGTTTACCATCACTGCATACCAGGGCAAATTGTCTACACAACGTAAATTACGCCATTGTCGACGCGTAAATAATGATGTAGTCTACGTCGCAATATTCCACATAGAGAATGCAATCTATGTAAACAATGCAGACAATAGATATTGGATCCTATCTAGACAACTCCGACATTCAACTCACAAATAATTTTCATTGATAAATTGAATGCGACCAATGCTTGAATCTTTATCAGAGGAAGAATTTACATTGTTTTGGTAGCATTCCAATTGGAAGCGAACAAAAGAGGCGTGCATTTTTTGTGGAATTTTTAATGTAACAAAATCAGCGTTTATTTTACATCTTAGTGTTCATTTTAGCACTTAAATTTACGTCACTCACTGCAAGATTGTCACCACTGAAAAGCTCTGGAAACAAAATATTCAGAGTGACGTTACAAAATGGCGATTTAATGTATAAATCTGGCAACTCTTGTAGTCTGTAAACTGTGGAAATTGAGCTCGTTCAAGTTTTCAGTTTTTACTACTGGCCTCTAATAAATGGACTGATCAATTTGCTATTTCATGCAACGACTTGAATACTATGGACGAAGCGCCCAAAAGCGTTCCATTAAAGAATCATAGGACCAATTTTTGCAATCAGTATATCCTTTTCATTTGCTCTTACAATCGTACAGTGACAGTGACTGAACAAAATTTCTGTTTATTTGAATCTGTTAAGTCAGCTGCGACATATCGCAAGCACATGAATGGGGCCTGCCTACCAAAAGTTTACATTGTCTACATTGTCTACGCATTGTCTACCCCGGAGTGTAGAGAATGCAAATCTACGCGTAAATGCCCGTCACTGCTGGTATAGCGACGCATGGATTTTCACGGCAGATAAAATTGTAGAAAATTAACTCTAGCTTTAGAATTATAAATTATATATAATAATTACAATTATATTTTATATTTATTTTACTATATTATATTTATATAATTTTATATAAATAGAGAGTGATTCTAGTACACTGAGTCGACAAGAACTCTTCTGAGGTGTGAAAATTCGATTAGTTCGATTAGTTTTTTTTGCAAAATTGAATTTCTATAGCTACTTTTTTGATATTTTGTAGAAGCACCATAAGGCATTATTATATGTATTAATATACATCCGTAATTATTTTATTTATTTCAAAGTTAAAAATATGAATATTTCTATGAAGGACTTTATATGATAATAATTTATGATTTATTCGTGGCTTCATTCCTGCATTGCATATCTTTTAAAAATACAAAGTACAATACAAATTTTAACTTTTCTTCTCTTATCTAAATTCAAAACGTGATAAGTGCACTACTTTACTTTTTCACCAACGTATCCGCATTATTCTCTTCTGACTGAAAATTAAATTTGAACAGATTTCCTCAACCACAGATGTTATTCTTTAAACGTAATTGAATCATATCAAGAGGCACTTCCTGCATAGCTCCAGTCACGATTTTTATGCAAGCGTGATCTGTACAAATCCTTCAACACGTCCGTCTGGAACAGTTAGTTCAAAAGTTTTGCTGTTGATTTTATCATCAAAAAGTGTAGATTTATGCCCCTTTTTTTAAAGAATTCATGTGAAAACTTTCTTCTCAGTTTCCCACTCCCACTCCCACTCCAGACATGGTATAATTCTTGTAACATATCCTGTACTAGTGTGAAACGCCTTCATGGCTCTACTGCCTTTCAAACTTTTATCCACAAAATATGGCAGAACATTAAAGCACGTTCCATATTTGCCAGGATTTTGGTTTTTTTATTGTTTCAGAAGAAGCTTCGCCATTTGTTTCTGTTTGTCACTGAACATACTGCGATCGCAGTTTGCCTGACACGTTTTGAAAAGAGCTTTAAAAACCCCATCCCCTAGTACCACTAGTAACATAAATATTTCTCACACTTTGGTACGTGTATATTCCCAAAGGTTTTCATATTCTTTGAACAAATTTCGAAGGGGGGAGGTTTAATGCTGCACCCGGAAAGTTTTTCATCCTGTGTGAAAACTTGATGAGTTTTTAATTTGTTCCTGACTTACTGCGGGGATGAACGCATACGAGTCGGCTGATAAGAATTTTCAAAGAAACACGAAATTATTTCGAAAAAGGTGTAATTTGTACATACAAATGATTTTCCTGTAATATTTTACAGGTAAATGATCGAGTGACGTAAAAAATGATTAAAGGGAGGCAAATGGATGACAAAGAGAAAATAAATTTTTGTTTTAGATATTGTAGGCAGTTGTCTTAGAAATCATACGGGGTCGCTTTCCTCATTTCCCTAGAATTTATATCTGCGGAAAGACAATTATCATGACATTATTTTTCTTTTGAATGTAACTAAACACAAGATGGGAGCATTACCTCATCTAATTTGTAATAATTTCCTTGTGAGATTATTTATATATTAAAAAATTTGTGACCACTCCTTATGAGTGCCCGTGCAAGGCAAGTTGATCGATGTGCTGACGATGGTCAAATATACTTTTTGTGATCGAAACACTTTCTTAATTCATATAGAAAGAAAATTTCAATTCACGTGGATATTTTTCAAGGGGTTTCCGAAATGAATTTCAGTTCAATTAAATTTAGCTGTTTATGTCCACCAAGTGGTTCCATTTTGTCTTCAATTGCATATGAGGAAGAGATAAGATAAGAGTATCATTGTTTGCAGTAAAAAAAGTGCTATAAGAAAAAGTATTATGATTGTTCCTATTAAAAATAGGAATCTGTCGTCTACAAAACACCAAAACACTGACAAATAAATTATTTAATTTTCTTTTCACTAAGCATAATTTTTAACACAAGTTAAACAACACTTGTACGTTTCAGAACAAGCTTTGCTACTGATAGCGGGTTCGCAGTACGACTGGAACTAATAGATATACAGGCAACCTTTTCCAGAATTAGCAGCTATAATTACTGTATAGTCCAATCCTTTCCTTTACAAACAAAGAAGTTTATTTTACAAAAATAGAAGATATAATTGTATCGGCCTTTCTAAGGCCAGGGGTATATATAGAGGGGCAGAGGGGAGCTAAGAATTATTCACCTTCATCTGCATTCAGCTTTAACATATTTCATATTAGAAATCTTTCACAAAACGATTGGCTATAGAATAACACCCTTAGGCTTGTCGTAGTTAATTCTAGAAAAATTAACATGCAAAAACGAGAGACTTCCCAAATTGTGGCCATTAGCTCTAAAGGACACCTTGCCCAGGATTCCATGTTAATGTCTAGGAGATTGTTGATAAAAACTACATCAGTAACTTTACTTCACTTTTCTAAGGAAAATAGGTCAACAAGATTAAGCCTGTTCACGATGAAGAGGAAGGTTCATAGGGTCGTTCCAATTAAGATCGCCAAGCGCTGAACAGACTCATGTGTCCGATGTGGATAGTATAGAAAGGATTCTATACCTGAGGTGCGTATTCAAGTGATGGTATGACGAATAAGTTATATAACGTTAAAGAAGCATGAACACTCTTTGGACGGCGTTTAATGAATCCAAGTATGAAATGGTACAATTTAAGAGGGAAACAAAGTCGAGCTTCGAATCAAGTATCACATCAAGGACATAAACATGTTGTACGCAAGGAGCAAATGTGTAATTATAACTGATAGCATCACGTTTTGTAGAGAACGATATGACCTCACACGTATTTATTTTAGCTGCAAGTCGTTGTGCGCACACCAAGAACAAAATATATAACAAGATCTTCCTGAAGAGAAGTGTAATCACCGATATCACGGATAAAGGAGAATATCTTAATGTCATCAGCCTAAATTAAAATAGTGGAATGCCTTAAAAGATGCACAATATCGTTAGTAGAAAGAACACAAAGGCTATTGTCCTAGACCGAAAACCCCGAAAGAGCATCTGTGAGCACATATGACAATTGATTAAAAGCCGTTTAAATACAGTCATTTTGTAGGTGTTATTCTCACTATCGGTAATATATATATTCCGAAGCGAAACCTGAACCTTAATTTATGAAGACCAGTTCCATGACTTCTTTGCTTCTGAATAGCTCGAATCGAAAGTTGAGTTAACTCAAAATTCAGCTAGTTCAATTATTAAGTCAAAATTTAAGGTAAGCTTTACATAGCCACTCATCTCTTTGCATTCCTTCCAAAATGTAATGCAGCCAAATTTCATGGATATATAGGTTTGATTTACATATGAATCAACTGACCATACGTAAAGTCGTACCAAAATTTCCACTTTAAAACTGAGTGTTCTTTAGATTAGCAGTTTCCGGCATGGAATGAAAACACGTAGAAAAGCTTATAGCTAGAAGGACTGGCAAAAATGGGAACATTTAAGCAATAAATTAGGTCCCTAAAAACGTTAGCATCCCATTAAATTATATCTTTTGACAACAGTAAGAAGTCTCATGCATACATGCAGCAGGGAAGCATTGGCAAGGTCTGGGTACGGAAACCAGGAATTAGGCAAATTTATATGGGAATTTTATCATATATGTGTGTGCAGATTCTGACGATTGCCTATATGATGTCCACTATTTCAGTGAAAAGGTGATCAAGAACCTAAAATTTCTGAATGAAAATCTTCCTGAAATAAATCGGTTTTCACGTGCACGGAGCTTTTTAATGTCGAGCATTTCATTATTGCATTATAGTATATTAGAACTTTACAACTGTTCTAATATAGCAGATAGAAACTTAGTTAGGTTAATTTAAATTTAAAACAAAAATCTACCTCAATGTGCTAAACTGAACTTTTTAATTATGACTGCATCACTTAACTTCTACAGGAGCATAGAGGAAACTGCGTAATTTTGTACAAGTATTACTTAATTGCACAGCAACTAGGATAAATTACGTGAAGTGCTCACAGTACTTCCAAAGATTTTTCTTCCTTAAAAGGGAAAGCTAATTGGAAGGCAAGACATATATTGGCAGATTTTCTATGAAATTATCTAGACGAGTTTCTAGCAGCCATAAGATTTCATTAATACAGTTGAGACAAGTCGACGCAGCCCCTCTCTATGTCCTTGCCGTTCAAGAACTAATTGAAGTAAATTCTAATTTATATACACCTACTCTGTACAGGAAAACAGTGTCTGACTGCTCCATCAAAATTTGCTCTATATCTAGTTAGGGATGAAATGATAAGATACACAGCCTTGTCTGACTCCCCCGGGATATGGATAAAGTAATTGTTGTTCGTGCTCTTCCTGCCGGTTCTGTACCTCATCACCACATCTGCAGCAATTGCTTCTGGTGCTCTTCCTTTTCAAGTTACTACTGGCTGTCTGTTCCTGTTATTGTGGGTAGTATGTGGCATCTGATTAAGATGAAAGCTCCGTGGTTGTGGTGGTTTCAGTGGCTGTCTTATAAATTATGGAATCAGTTTGAGCTGAGTGTGAAGGATTGTAATTAATTGAGTTTGCTCCGAGACGATGAACTTGGGCTAGGAATTTCCGAAATATTGCCTTGTGCGAAAACTTCAGTAATGCTGTGAGAATTTCTTGTTCCATTAATTATTGGCTAAACGATACTATCCTTGGATTTTTGCATAAATTATGATCTGGGAATTGTGTACGAACTTAAACGGCATCCAGTTGAAACAAAATTATATTTTCAAGGCTTTGAGTAGAAAATAATATCAACAGAAGTTACAGAAGTACTCTTTTCAGTCATTTTAAAATAATTCGTTCTGGGAACGGAACAGAGATCAAGTAGATTTCTTCCTTTAAACTCTTCTGGCAAAAGGCAAAAGTCGAGCTGAAAGATGAATAAGAGAGCTGCTTGTAAGCACTTTTCAATTTAAGAGGCAGGGAAATAAGTATGTGTATTAAAAATCATTATATGGCTTTACGCGGTCTGTTACGTAACCCTTTCTTGTGAAATATGAAGCTCTGAACTTCTCCAGTGTTCATTTTGTGAAATTCGGTATTGTAAGGATCTTTCTGCTATTCAATTTAAGTTCTTTAAAAAAATCACTTTGCTTTGTGAAATGGAATACGTGTAAAGTTTCTTAACCGCCTGATTATCACATACTTATATATTTATATATGCTTCTTTACATACTTTTAATACTCTGTAAGCAGTTTCACGTTTTCTGCCAGAATTGTAAAATATTTTTTGTAATACATACCACCTAATTTTTACTTCATTAGTAGGTTGAAAAAGGTGGAAAAAGTAGACATTCTCTGAGTTATGTATGATTTTACTGGAAATACACAAGTGATGGTAGTGTAACGAATAGCATAAGTAAAGTTGGTGTGTCTGCTGGGGCTAACAGCGGGAGAATTAGCCTTTAAATTTGGCAAAAGTCGAAAAATAAATGATAGTTTATATACTTTTTATTACTATTTTTCGCTAATTGTGCTATATTTTGCGTAGTAACTTAAATTACATTTAAATCTGATTAATTTTCCAAAATACGAAAAATTAAAACACTTATTTTCACCGAATGCACGAATTTACGAGACAATTCAAGACACCAGACTTTTCTGATTCGTAGCAAAACCAATTTCTTAACTTTTAAATCCCACTGTCTATATGGGCGTTTTTGGTAATTATTTGTCTGTCTGTTTATCAGCGGGCTGTATTTCATGAACCGCAATAGGTAGACAGTTGAAATTTTCACAGAGTGTGTATTTCTATTGCCGCCATAACAACAAATAATAAAAATAAAATAAAATTAAAAATTAAAGGGGGGCCCAAACAAAAAACGTGATTTTTTCGGCGTTTATTGCTCGTCTTTAACAATCGCTGTATTTCTTGAACCGTAAAAGGTAGACACATGAACTTTTCAAAGAGTTAGTGATACTATAGGTACTATAACAACAAATAATGAAAATAAAATAAAGTCAAAAATTAAATTAAATTTTTTATAGTTTTCTAAAGGGTATGCATTACAGATTTCAACATAATTTAAGTTTTTTATCACTATATGCTCCTTTTTTTGAAATTAATCTTTAATCTTATAAATTATCTTAAATAATTTATTTTTATGATTCATCTTATTGTTTTGAAGATTTTCAGTATTTTAGTATTGTGAAAAGTTCAGAACAAAAAACATTGCAAATCAATCAAATTTCCTACAAGAAGAGATCAAAATATGAACAAATTGCCTAGAAGAAATTCTGAAAGACTAGGTTGAAAAATTATCGTATTTAAAATCGGACTCCAAATCTCGTTGGGAAAAATCTTGTAGAAAATAGATTTTTAAAAGAATAATGAAAATGCATCGATTTCATTTCCTCTTTTGGCAGTCGCCCGAAAATTCCTTTTGAAAAAAGTAGCGAGCGATCAAAACGACAGAAAACGAAAGAATTAAGGGAGTTCATTTCCACTGCTATATTAACTTATGCCACTCAAATTGAGAACATCAGGAAGGCAAAGGCATCAAAATTGTTGAAAGAAATAAGAAGTTCAAGTCCAGAACGTGTAAAAAAATATACAGACGCTTACAAAATTGAAATTTTCACCCGTGCTATTAGTTGAAGGGTTAAAATAGTGGATATACATTGGCATGTCAATGGGTTTTTCGAACTGATCCCCGCAGTGCGGTGTAAGGGGTATCCTCTTCAAAAATAAAAGACTAATGATCCACCTACCTACAGAGCAGTTGCAGTCGTTGAATCACGTACTACTTCCCAATAAATAAAATATTTAAAATCTCTTATCAAGGACTCTTTAAGAAAAAATTAATTAATATTCGGATGAGCAGAAAATTATTTTCAGGTGTGAGTTATGAATTAAAAATTTCCCCTCATCTAATTCGCAATAATTCCTTCAAATTATCTAAGCAGTAGGAAATTTATGAATTGGCCTTTGTGGATGTTTTCCAGGATGATCAAATTAACTTCTTGTAATTGAAACACTTCTTTTAAAACATTGTGAAATTTAAATTATCTCCTCATGGGGTCATTTTTCAAGTGATTTTCACCAAGTGTACTTCACATAAAAAATTAATTTAATCTTATACTACAGGTCGTTCGAGGAGATTTTCACAGAGAATAAATGTAAAATATTTTTATTTTTCTTTGATTATCTTTATTAAATGTATTGTTCCTTATTTTTGTAATTTCAAGTCAATTCTTGAATGTCTCCACAGCAAGGAAGAACCAATCTATGGATTTCTTTCGATTTCTAGGTTTCTTCTGCTTTTGGGAATTTTTGATCGGACGGTCTTTTATAATTGGTGGTAACATTCAGCTGTGATAGAATTACTTTTGATACGATCAACTTGAAATGGAGATTTTCCCAAAAATTGCCATTCACCAGTTGTCTTTGGTAAAAAGTCCAAGTTTCATCCGCCTCAATTAGAATTCCAACCAAAAAGCTCCATTTGTTTTTGTTAAAGATTTTGTATTTTGAATGTGCATTGAATTTTTTGCGCTTAAAACCCGTATAAATCAAATTTGAAGCATATCATTTTGTTTCCCCAACGATGTCAACTAGTATTGATACCGGGATTTTTGGGATCCTGTCGCAACAGCTTAACCGGATTAAGGAGACGTCCAATTCTAACTGCATCTTTGGTACCTTCTCATCCTCGCTTAAAGTATTGAGACTATCTAGATATCGTAAAACAATGTGGCCTTTCGGATTCAGAACTCTTTGAAATTTAAAAATGGTTTGAGATCATCGCTAAATCTTACGCAGAATTCGATGACAATTTGAAAATTCTCTTGGTCACTTATTTTCTAAAATGTAAACAAATTCGAAATATTTCTTGCATCCAATGTAACTTAAACAATTGAAATGTTATTTAGATTTTCTTATTTTTTTAATACAAATTCCACAGATTAAGCCTTTTCCGTTCACTCAATATTATTACCATTCCGGTTGCCTTCTCTCGGTAGGATATTTCCTTAAATCCTGTCTTCTTCTGGCCTGAATTAAATATTTTGATCACTAATTGATCAAGGACATAAGCGTCTCTCATTACAGTTCAGATTCAGTGTGAAGTGCTAATATTCCTGATGAAGGGAATAATCAAATCAGTCATGTGTAAACTTTCGAGTTAATTTTATCATCAAAGTTATTGGCACTGGCAAGTCAAAGACTGGTTTTGCGGAAATTAAAGCATCTTTTATACCCAAAGCAATTATAGATCATAATTGAAATCACTTCAAACAGATACAGCTCGCTGAATCGTAATATTACATGCCAGAAGTAATGTATAAGGGATCAAGAGAAAGTCTGATGATACAAGAGTGTCTTCTTGATTGGATAAAGTCTAATGAAGTTTGCTAAGTGACAAGAAACGGCAGCAATGTTCATAATTTCTAGATTTGGTCCAATTTAGTCCAAATATTACAAAATTTTGGGAACTTGAGGAAATCTCTCATTAGAGTCTAATTGTCTTCTAAATTTTGTCGCATGTCGTATTTTTCGTTGTGGTCTATGTTCGTTTGGATAGTTTCTTGGAGATTTACAAATTTCAGGTGAAGTTCATTTCCAGTCTTTCAACTTCGGTTTGCTTGAACTCTTTGTTCAAAGGTGCGTTTATCTGTTGGCACTGTGTGGAACAGACTATAACTTATAATTAATTGTTGAGAAGCACTATTTGAGCAGCATTTTAAGAATATATTATATGTAAAAATTTGCCTGATGATAAAGTAAAAGTTGAGTGGCCCTCTTACGAAGAAACTAACAGCGGCTGACTAAGGACATCAAAGCGTAAAAATATAGTGTGTATACGGCAGGCAATAATATGCCGTACTGATAAGGTTTCTAGCTCGCATCTTTCGAAACACACAACATTTTTCCTGATAAAAGTATATAATCATTACAGGTCTACTTCTATTTAAATTGCAATATTGAATCTGTTCAAAAATTCAAGAGGTTTGTCAACGGGAATGCAATTTTTTGAATTCTGAAGTAGAATCTATCCCACAAAGACTTAGACTACTTAAAAATGTTATGCAATTCTTTGCATTTCCTAACATTCTGATTTCGACTAGTGAAGAACTTCATTTTGTAATGCAACTTTTTTTTGAGATATTGCCTAAACTCAGAGGATAACCCTATGATGCACACAGCACAGCTTAGGCGAAGGAAAGTTTCAGGGAAGAAGAGTTTGGGAATTTTTAACCTGACAAATGTTGCAAGTAAACCACAATCTTTGTCCTGACATATTTACTGTGCAATATCCCAGTGGCTTCTCAAGTACAAATTCTCATCAGTAGAATTACTTCAATCACTGGTATTCAGATAAATGACCCTGATCTTTGCAGGAATAGAACCCGTGCTCATACAGGAGGAAATCTACAAATGTACGCCTCATTCATTATTTTTCCTACTTTTTAATAAAAAAGTAAAATACTCGATGAAATGAATTGAAATATAGTATTCCTTTCTACTGTAAACTTCTGAGTAGATGATTTTAAAAATATTAACACTTCTATTCCATTACATTTAAATTACTTAAGAAAAATAAAATAAAATTCGTCAAAAAAAACATTCAACTAAAATAG
>QYTT01082832.1:0-26357 GCA_006980735.1 Dasypogon diadema
AAAAAAAATACAAATAGAATCGAGATAAATTTTGCACTTATCTACAGCTTCAAAAATCAAACAACTCCATTTCTGAAAGTCTTTTACCAACATTCCTTAGGCAGGCTTAGAACCTATATTGTGGCTAGAAAATAACTAAAATTTTTTATTCCACAAGTTACATCTAAATACATGATGGTCTCCGTTATAGGAAAGGTCAATGAAAGATTGTCTGAAGAAGATTGTCGATAGAACTTGGCGAGGAAAATCCACAGAAAAAGAATTCTACGTGGCTATCACAAAAATTGGAGTATGCGCACTTTGATTTTATTTGTGCAGCCACTTAAAGATAAGATGGATTCATTCAACGCTCAAAAAGAGGAACTCATTGCTATACTAATGAGGATTAGGACGTTTAAGTGATGTACAAAGACAATCTGTCCACAAAATGATGTATTGGATCCTACTCTACAATGTCTTCTTCTCGATCTCTTATAGTAACACTGAAGAGAGAAGGCTTTCAATAGGAGTCTATACCAATGATGTACACCTACTTATCACCAGAACCGATCCTGCAAAAAAATTTGCATATGACTAAACTAATCCTGTACACGAAAAAGATGAACTATGTTGGAAAATCGTTGATCTAAAATTAAAAAAAAATAAAACTAAAAATGGCACAGTGTAAGTACACTTTAATAGTAAGTCCCGCAATTATGTACATATTATGTACATGAAAGATAATGTTCTTAGTTAAATTGATCTTCGTAAAGAGGATTCCTTGCGTGAAACAATAGAATCCATGACAACCACGTCTTCTTTTGAAACTGGCACCATCCCACCTTTGTGGAATGAAGTGGAACGGGTTTTCTGAAGGTTTCGATTTTAGAAGTGGAGGCACCCCATTGGCTGACATGTCATTAGAAGTCTTTATAAAGTTTAGCGCAATAGAATAGTTGCAGATTTTCAACCCTCACACATAGTTGACAACTCTACAATAGCTTATCTGCTCAAAAAAAAAAAATGAAGAACTAGCGATCTGCTACATAAATTCTGCAGTAATGTTATTTCCAAAGGATATAGCTATCTTGTTTGTATCCTTTTTTATGCTAATGGAAAGGACCGAGACAGCTTTTGGAATGCAAGCTATTGCTAGGTCCGTTGCTCATCCACCATCCTCTTTGATGGATGAACAATGAACCCAGAAAAAGCGAAACAAGTGCTGTCAATGTTCCAGCCACATAATCCTCAATCAAGGACCATGTGAATGGATCAGGGAAATAATGTCGCAGGCACCTGGGACAGTAAATACATCACAGTCTCCATCTTCTCCCCACATCCCCTATACTCAGCATCCATCCAACTCAAGAAGCTTTTTCCTATTTCTTAAGGACGGTAGAAATTTTGATATTCTCCCAGGTATTTGTTCCTTGGCCGCTCGAGAATCGGGATCTGATCACCTCCGCTTGGGAAATCGTGGTGTACTTTTCGAAAAGCAAATGCCATTTGCACTCCCAGGTCCTCGCAGAGGATGTCCGTCCCAACGTTATTATTAGTTTTTATTCTGTCCGTATAAAAAATTAGATGCGTCAAAATTAGGTTCTCTCGATAAATTCTTGAGTTCAAATACTGAGACAATCCTGGGGTAGGTGGCTGTTGTCTGTATCATAGGTAGGAGCTTCCGTTGGCAGCACTACAATAGTGGATTCTTGGGGAATATGCATGGTCGCATTCAAGGTATAATCATAAAGCTGCTATTTTTTCATTTGGATTTCTACAAGGAAGACATGGCTTGGTATTGCATTCCCTCTAAAATTGGATTTCTACAAGGGAGATATGGCTTGGTATTGCATTCCATCTAAAATAGAACGCAACCGCTATTTCCAAACGCTTTCGCCAAATAGTAGCACCCATGGATAGTGGTGGGTCGGATGGAGCCAGTATATAAGCAGGTTATCATCCTTAAACATACAGTTTTAACCTATATTTTTAAAACATTTGTCAGGTTAAAATTTTCCAATCTCCCTTTCCTTAATTTCCTTCCGCGTAAGTAGTGCTGTGTGCATCATAGGGTTGTCCCCTGAACTTAGGCAGTATCTTTAAAAAAATTTCTAATAACGCCTCTTTGGCCGCTTCGGCTTTCTATACCTTAATTCAAGTTTAGTTTCCAGCTTAACAATCTCCAACTGCTACGTTCTGTTTTTCGAAAGTTAATTGTGAGGCAAAAGTCGTTCGTCCTCGCCCAGTTAAAAATCAATTGAATGACACTTTGTAGCCGACCATTCACCTCAGATTAAAAGGGTCCTGTTATAAGGATGGCACTTTCGTTTGCATAAGAAATAATACCATAGCCACTTAACATGAGCAAACATAGAAGGTCAACCATCATAAAGACCCACTGCAGTGGCGATAAAATACCATTTGAGGCCCTTATCTTTTCTGCATTCAGTAGCGAGAACCTTACAAATGGCCTAGTTGTTAAGTATGTGCGAAATCTTTCCGCTAATTTGCAGTCACACTGCATGCCTTTACGCTATTCCAATTATTAACCCCCGACGCAAAAAGAGGGGTGTTATAAGTTTGACGTGTCTGCCTGTGTGTGTGCCTGTCTGTCTGTCTGTGGCATCATAGCTCCCGAACGGATGAAGCGATTTCAATTTAGTTTTTTTTTGTATTAAAGGTGACTTATGTGCGAGTGTTCTTAGATATGTTTGATGAAAATCGGTTGGGCCGTTTAAAAGTTGTGGGGGGTGAAAGTGGGGAAGAGTAACCGAATGTCTGCAAATATACTCGAGTAGGGTCTCAAATGAAAGCGCACTGAAAGTGTCGGGGGTTTTTTAAATTTTAAATTTATAGTTTATTTTATCAGGAAGGAAGGCACATCCAACGTCTGTGAACATTATTTGAGTTGATTGTTACAAAAGGAGACATTTTTTAATAGAATGGATGACCGCACGTCAAGTTAGCCCATTCTCCGCTCGTTTCGAGTAGAAGTCCCAAGTACAAGAAGTTTGCGGTTGAAGGTTTCTAGTAGCAGATACAATGTCTCAGTTCTAGAATTTAGTTCCATTCCTGCATCTATTTTTCTGAACGTCGGTTATAATTAAACCTAAGATTGTGTCCAATCCAATAATCTGTTACCAGAACCACTCCCTGAGGAATCAGTCAGTCTTTTAACAGGACGAAGTCATCTCCATCTCATTGAATAAAATATTTCTTCTGTAATGCCCCGAATTGTGGACTTACCCGGAAATTTTGATTTCTGACTTAGCGTCACTACCAATATCATTTCAATCTGACTAGTTATGACCGAGGCCGCATTTTTATTGACTGGATATGTAGTCTTCCCGAATGCACCCTCAATATTCGGACAATTGCATAGGAGTTTTTCTTTGATTAATAGTGCTCACTGTATCTTATAGACAAGATTACGCAGAGCCACTTCCGCTTTTCTCGTTAGAGGTGCAGTACACATTTTCGTACTTCAGAAAACCTGATACTCTTCTGTGGTTGACATACAAACTGCAAAATGCGAAACTTTAAAGAAGCTCTCTGATCTCGGGATGGTGAGAAATGATCCCATTCCTTATATAGTTATACTGAAATTTTTTGTGGGTTTGATTTGCAGTTTGCTTTCGGGTTCTTTCTCTTCCAAGATGGGGACATATTTTTTAAGAGTGCATACAATAGATTCCCTGCACTTTTCTGCTGATGTATTAAGCCCAGGAACAGAAGCTGTATAGCATGTAAATGCAAATAATAATGTTGGCAAAAAATACAGAGGCACTTAAATAATAAACAATTATTTTAAAAAGTATCCTAAATTGTGAAACTTCATGGCATGGGGGGGGGGATGAAGGAATCTTCCGAAAATAGCAGGTTAGCAGACATCAGATTGGAGCTTCCTCATAACTTTTAAGGCCTAACATTTAATGAAACGAAGTATCAGGGTTTTTTTTTCTCCACTGAATCTAAGCTTTCTCCAAACATCGGTTCTAGCTTGAATCTTTTAAGAAATGTCATAGCGTTTAATATAATTTTACTAATGCACTAAAAGCAGGTTGGTTAAGATGATATCTCCCCCGCACTCTTTCTGTCTACCCTTACCTAGCGCAATTCTTAAAGAAGATAAAATATCTTTTAACTATATTTTGCCATGGGATATCTTCGAGGTTGAAACTCTTCCACTATTTAGGTTTACACGTTTCACTACTCCGAATCGAAGGTATCTCACTAATTGTGGGTTACATGTTTGGTTTAAAATCTAACGATCACTTCGATGTTATAAACCTTGATGATGTGGAAATGACGTTTAAGAAATTTTCTTAGAATGAAATGATATTGGAAAAAGTATATAACTCACCGTTATGTACAAGAGAGCTGCTGTCTCTGATGCCTAACACTGCTTCTGGATCAGGAATATTATCCAAATTCTGATTGTATTGGACCGGAGAATCACTTAATCCCGAAGGTGTTTTAAATTTGGATCCTGTATGGCAACGGCGATGTGCGGGATTGTAAGGATTGCTGTAGATATTTCTGCTAGGGCTGGAGTTATCGTCCGCTTCAGAGCTGCTCAGCGAATATGTAGGATATAGACGATTTTTGCCTGCAAAACAAACAAATGGTACCTAAATAGCAACAATTCATAATCAAGCATTCTTACTGACATGCTACAAATTTTCGATTATTTTCAACCTAAAATATTGAGATTGACGGTTCTGATAATATGAGATGGTTGAGTGTAGGCATTGGCTATATGCACAGAGGTATCAAACTGTATACCAACGTACAACTTCTAAATATGTTTACATACCTTACGAAAATAGAAAGAGCCTACATGAAACAACAACCATTCCAGGCAAAGTGCTGTTGAAGCCAAGGGAGTGACTTCTAAATCACCCCTGGTGGTATTGCAGAGTTCTTGTCTACAATCTACGATCTGATGCACTCGAAAACTGTGTGGCTAGGATATATCGGATATATCATCCAAATATTATATACGTAGCAACGCGAGGGATGTGCAAAGGGGTGGCATCAGAGATAGAGTACTTTGAAGTATTCGTTAACTTTAGCTCAGCTGGTTGTTTAACGACCCGACGTCTAAATAGCAATTTACCTGCTGCCAATCTCTTCAGGCCTCTAATTCCCGTACACATATATGTACATCATAATGTTCCCTGTGCCGGCAGCTTCCCCTCTTCCACAGGTCACGATTCCTGTTCTTGAAAAGGAGTTAAATTGATTGGTGCTTGGCACGCAATCTTATAGTACAGCAAGCACCACACAAATCACAAGTAACAGGATAATCAGCAGGTGATTCCGTTTAATGGGACATGGCCCGACAACTTCTACCAACTGAAAATTGGGTTATTACCCTATTCGACTGGCATATGCATGTTAAGCAGGTTCTTGCTAACCTTGAATGTCTCCACTCTCGTATCTGCTGGCTTCAGGCAAATTTTGATTAGCTTCAGTCTGTCGCTATTGACTTATATTAATACGAGGGGGTGGGGGGCAAATCATTGAAATCTTCAATTTTCGATTTGAAAAAAGCAAAAGAGAATCCGTCACGAAAATTTGGTTTGATGGGTCTAATAACAACTTGTTAAAATGTCATCTGCAAAGAATCTACAGGGAAGGGGCAACTCCATTGGGAATTTCAAAAAAAAAGAAAAGGGTTGTTGTTCCGATGCACAAAAACCCTCCCATGTGGTATGGAAATTTCGCTTAATTCCAATGAAGTCCGTAAAATCTGAAAATGGTACTTTTGAGGTATTTCTGGTAATGGCAAGGTGACTTGGAGGAAAAAAAAGAAGAGAAATGGGGTTCAATTCAAGAGACTTGTTTACCACTTAAATGGAGGATGCTGAGTGGGTGGACTCCTTTTGGGCTCTTCGCCAGTTATATGTATATTGGAGATGGCGATTAAATGGATTCTTCTTGTTGTTGTTGGAAAAGCGGTTTTCGTTTTTAGGTCAATTGAAATCAATAACATTTTTTCTCTTGATTATTTCACCATTGAAGAAGACATTTCCTTTAGAAGGCGGATATTAAAGATATATTCAGGATTTATGTAAATGGTTGGCGTCTGGGTTATATAGAAGAGCTACAAAAAAGCAGAAATATCTAAATTTTAAAATGGCCCAATTTTTGTGTTAGGGTTTTTCACTTTTCTTTAAAATGGTTTTTAATGTCCCCATTTGTCGAAAGAGGATGGAGTGTTTCAGGCATTTGCGGTATTTGTGTATTTTCGAGTTAGGTCAAAGATATTCGGCATGGATATGTAAATTTATGAGAAATGTGTACAAGGTGTAAAAGTTTCGAATGAATTAAATGATAGAGGCAGAAACACATCGAGAGGAGGATCTCGAAGTAGTTCCACAAGATTCTTTGTATAATTCTTATTAAAAAGATTCTCAGGACAGGTATGAAGGACTTCCTTAGACATCATCAGCTAAAACTCTTAATCTACTTGTCCGTTCAACAGGATCTCCTGTTGTCTTCTCTTTTTCTTTGAAATAAATTTGTATATACGAGCCTACAGGTCCTATACGTTCCTGGTTAACATAAAGCATCCAAAAAGCACTTGTTGACCTGATAACAACAGTAGCTAAAGAGAGGATAATATAAACTTTCGTATCATTTGACATTTGCAAATAGAGAGACCACTCAACAGTGGTATGGGGCATTCAAGAAATTTCGAATTGCAGACTTTGAATGTACTTCTACAAGGTTATTCTGACCAGGTAGTTATCATCTATGCAGACGTCTGGTACCCGCTTTTAATACTGTCAAATGTTGATGTGCCTGACTAATATTTCCACCTGGGTTATACAGCATTTCGTTAGGCCGGCAGGTTTGTTAAAATATATCTGCACATCGCCACGTATATGTGAACTTTACAGTACTCAACTACGTTCCGTAAGTCATCTGTATACCAGTTGAAAAACAGAGGACCAAGAATCGATCCCTCAGGAATCCCAGATATGCATTTTTTTACACTTACCTTCTGAAAGCTATTGTACAGAACCCTTTCAATGAAAGGCATTGCTGTTCGATTTAAATGGATATTTACGCCTAAAGAAAGCGAATTTTGATGAACAACTAAGCCAAAAGCCTTGGAAAAATCCAACAGCGAATATCAGAATAGACGCATAGAAGAGCTATATCACAACTGTAAAATTTCCTGGAATCAGACTGATAAGGCCCCAAAAAATGGTGCCTTTTCCAGTGCTGGGAAAGCAACTGGGCACCTTACTTTCCAGAGCCTTGGCCAAGAAACATAAAAGCCTATTAGTAACTTAATAGTCGCAAACGATAACCGACAGAGTGTTTTGTGAAAATTATAATTAGGGCGACCCAGTATATAGCCTTTTGTCCACTAAAGTTTCTGACGGATTATTGAGAGATCACTTACATTATTTCTGATTATGCAGTCTTTAGCAATTTTTTTGAGGTCCATAGTCAGATTCGCTGTTGATTTGCAGATGTAAAGTTTGCATAAGTCGGGAGGGTTGTTTATAAACCACTTGGGAAACATATATATTCTTTCAGGTTACATTACCAGGTCTGGCAGATGCATTCGTGATAATTACACCTGTGGCGAGGATAATTTAGACATTATTGTTGTTTGTTACCAATTCTTGTTCTTAAATACTATTTCAAAAGTGGTGGAAATTTGACTGCCACGATTCGCAAATTGTTCCAACCTGTGAAGAGAATAACCGAAAAATTCGAGGAAGCTGGGTCGATTATTGATGTCAAACCATCGATAAGTGTTCGTCCAGGTCGTCCAACACAAAATGTCACGGTTGTTCGACGGAATGTGGTCGAGAGTCTGGGAATATCCATTCGGCATCGAACTCAAGAATGCCACATTTCGAAAAGCAGTGTTTTGTGAGAAACAAAAGATTTGTATCTTCATGCCTACAAAATCCAGCAACTCAAGCCTACAGACCATGTATACAGCGAAGAGTGTTCGTCAGTTTGGTAATTCAACAACATGAGTTTTCCAATAAAATCATCTATAGCGATAAGCTCCATTTTCATGTTGATTGCTTCGTCAACAAGTAAAGCTGTCGCATTTGGAGTGACGAAAATCAACTAGTTTTTTGTGCTTCAAATGTATGGTATGGATCCCGAAGACTGTGGTTCTAACAGGACGGTGCCGCTTGCCACACATCACATGAGATTATTGCAGGAAACATACCCTGATCGGGTAATTTCACGTTTCAGAATTGGCCGCGTAGATCGTGCGACTTAACGCCCTTAGACTTCTTGGACCCTCTGGAGTTTTTTGAAGTCAAAAGTTCATATCAGCAAGCTCACCACCACCCTGAAAGAGGAGGTTAGACGCTATATCACTGAGATCCAGTCACAATTATGCCAAACTATGATTGAAAATTCCCTCAAAAGAAGGCAAAAGTGCCAACAAAGCTGTAGAGGACATTTACTAGATGTGTTGTTCCATAAATGTCTACTTTACAATTAAATCAAAATTTCGGTATTAAATCAAAAAATCTGTATTATATTTGGAATTTCCGCTCTTGTTGAGACATCCTTTAGAAAAACTGTTAGGCTTTTCTTAGGGTACATTCAACAGGACGGTTGTACTTGCCGTATACCAAAAAAAAAAATAACATTATTATTTCAGGTAGCAGGTAGCAACCACGTTTCATAATGCAGGTACTACCCTTAAAACCCTTGTCATGTCATCTCATTATGCTTTATTTGTTACTTAAATTAAATTTGTTTCTTTCTTCTTTCCTCTGCAAAGGCTTCAAACACCACGTTCTTCATTTTGGGTGTATTTTGAGCAGTCTGCAGGCAAAATAAGAATTTGGACGTTCTAATGCTGACGGGTAAAGACATCTTGATATATGGTATTTAGATTCTATAATTGTGAAGGAATAGAAATTATTCCTGGTGGACATCTGCATTAGCAGAATTCTCCTAAAATGTTAGATGGTTTGACTACAAAAAATAAAAGCTAATGGTACAATATTTTCTGAACATTTCCACTAGATTTATACCATAAATGTATGTTTAGCCTTTTAATGAAGAATCAAAGTATATTCAATGAATTTTTCAGCAGGAACTCAAAAGTATATGGTCTAAAATTCCATCCTAAGCCTGATTTACTACGTCTCTTAAAGCACCATCAGTCGTAAAATTTAAATAAAACGTACTATGCCCATAAAAGCAATTTCCTTCGCACTAAAGGCTTATACAATGACATAAAGCCCCAAATAATCCGACATGCCTCCAATTGAAAGGGATTGGAATTGCATTAGATATTTTTTTCCACCTTCGTTATGTGATGATCCTGATTAAAAGAAAATCCCCTGAAATCCTTTTTCAAATTCAATTGCATACCCCGAAGCCGATATAAACACTGACAGTTGGTGGTTATATTACCAAAAACGAACAAAACTTCACCCCTGTCATCACTTGCTGAGCAAGAGAAAGACATACAAATGCCACCAGACCGATGAGCAGAGGGTTTATATCCCTTAAAGTTTTCATTATCACACGGGTGACTACCTAACAAATTTTCAACAACTGCAACTTAATCCGACCACCATTAAAGAGGACAAGTGAATCAGATTCAGCCCCTCAGAAAAAAGATTGTCACCAGCGAAACAACTAGTAACCACTGTGCGCTACCCCGATTCTCAAAGGCTGGGACAGTTTTGCTGCTGGAAGGAGATGATGAAGTGCTTTTAGCGAAATTTAAAATGCAAGGACAGCTGTCAGAGTGCACCCTACACCGAACTGATGGTCTTCTGGCTCTCAAAGGGATAAAGTATATTCCGCTTGATATAAATCAGGATATCATCGTTCCACAAAGGGCCTTGAGAATTATACCATACCACAAAGAGACAACAATTTTTCCGTTTTCTAATTAATTGATCAGAGATATCCTCCCTGTGACATTGAAAGTAATCGACAAATCTCTTACTTTGATACGCCAGCCGATAAGGCTTTACCCTGCTCGTTATCCCTTGCATCCAATGCGCTCCACTCGGTCCTAATTTGCATACTCGACTAAAGCTTTTAAAAATCCTTTTTCAGGGGTTAAAACGACCAACATCAGCGGGTCTAGCGGATTAAACGAAACATATCCATTACACAGTAAACGGATGTTCTCTTGGGCTTCGGGGCGCAGTCTCGTCCTTAGGAAATGGTCTCATCCTTGATTCAAGAGGGTGCGCATTCTCAGGGATTTACATTTTATGTTTGGAATTTTGCTTCTTTCGTCTTATTTTCCACTTCGAGAAGTATCGGTTGGTGTCTGATCCTTAATTCAGAACATAAATTTTTTAATGCTCGGATTTATTTCTCTCTAACTGTTGGAGGTTTAAGAGACTATGATGGGAGGGATTTTCTCTGGAATTGAAAACTGTCGTATTCATAGTCTGCATAAAAAATACGTTAGCATTTCTGATGTGTATCTGCTTTATAGTCATGTAAATAACTTCACCAACTATAGGGGTTATCTATGTCTTTTTATGTCCCATAAACTTTGAAAAAGTTAAATATAGCTGGTAGAAGGGAGAGGATATCACGCTTTTGAGACATTCGATACATGATGCAAACGATCATTGAATTTTTCAGCACCGACCTTTTCTTGAATGTTCATTTATTACCATTCTGAGCAAGGACCCAGATACACAGAAGTCCTCTTTGTGATGTCAAACTATTTTTTTAAAAGATTTACTGCATTTTTTGGGTTAATTTAAGTGTTACTATTTGAAGAGGTATCCTGTGATAGTTCATTCTGTGGAGGTGACGTAACCATGCAATCCAAACAGACTTTGAGAAAGATTTTTTTTATAGCTACAAATTTGACTGAACTACAGAATTTAATGGTGTAATTATTGTTATTCTGCCCAAGTAACTATGTAGTGCATCATAGCCATCTAGCACACTTGACTTCTTTTCAGAGCTTACATAAAATATTCATTATCAATATTGCTCTATCACATTCCTAACAGGGTTTGAAATGATTTCAAGCCAAATATACGGTGAAACAACCTACACTGTGGGCTGCATGCCTAGGTGAGAGCTAGGGAAATGAAGAAATGGGAATTTTCCAGAACCTTACTACGGAGGATCTGTTTTCCCCATAGACTTCTTCATCATCTTTTTGAGCTATCGTGAGGTTGTTCAATTTGAAGATTTAAAAAGCACCCAAAGACAAGGGAAAGATCACATGAGTCTTCTTAAAAAGGATTATGTCGATCTACCTTACGTTATGGATGAGCAAATAAACAGAAAGAGATTTGTCGTACAGACAACATCCACCTCATGTAGATTGGATGGCACTCTACTAGAGTCTGATCTCTAAACAGCAATGAATCCTACCGACGTTAATATAAGCCACTGCCCTGACCAAACAACACAATAGTATAGAGGAAGCCTGGTTACGGATCAATATTGCGCCGAACCGCTATGATAGGAAGATCTATCGATAAAGGAATCCAAGAGTCGTTTTAGCATGAAATTTAATGGCAGAATAGATTAGAGGGTAAAATTGGGCTTAATACAGTTAACCATTCGAATAAGATTTCCACCATCAGATGAGCAGTTGAAGGCAATCCAGAAGGTAATCGTGGAACTGATAGCTCTCCTCGAAGATGTGAGGACGTCTTCAAATTCCACCGTAGGTAGCTCAATCCTGCCTTCTCCTAAGAGATGTGAGTTGGTTCACCGACAATGACATCAGTGCAATTTTTAAAAGGATCCCAGGAAAAAGAAGAGGAAATCATGAGCTACATTACCTAGATCGGCTATTTTTGCAACAATAAAGACATATGAAAGCGAACGGATTCCAGAGTTGACCAGAAGCGTATCATGAAGATGCAAAGGACAGAAGTCAATTTAGTATACTGAACAGTTTCTGGTCTAGTCGAAATTTCAAATATAAAACAAGATCCAGGACGAACGTTTGAAAAAAAAGTGCGGCAGCCTGGAAATCTGTCATAGTCCAAGTCACCAAATCGCCATTAATGTATGAATGGTCTGTGATTTCCACAAATGAACTTAAAATATGCTACATAAGCATCAGCTATCTTCAGTACAGGATTTATCAAGGGCAAATGGGATCTCTGAACTCTAAAGGTGCCATCAAAGAGCTGCTAACTTTCAAACTGTTTTTAGTACTTACAGTATTTATATCAACGGTTTTATAGCTATGGCACCTAAAACGGATAGTTGCTGCAGAGTTGTGGTGGCCAGAATGAGTCAATATTAAGGCTATATATCGAAAATTTAGATATTTGCAACATGAGGTCAGGGACCATTTTTGTGACTTGGTGAGGCTATTAAAATCTTTTCTTTTACAGAAAAAAGGATTCATCGCAGAAAGCTAAAAATTAAGTTAGGAACATCTTTAACAATGACATAAAGCAAGGTAAATGAGCTGTTTAAAAAGTTTAAAAAGAGATGCTGGAGGATCTTCTATGAAAAGAATAAGAGCCTTCCTGATTCCTCGAAGCTCAGGAAAGTTCTGTTGATTTATAACAGAAATAAGCCTGGTTCTCTGATGAATGCAACTACACTACCAATAAGAAACAGACTCTGCATGCCATTCTCTAACATCATTTCCCGAAATCATCACAGGCAGCGATACTGAAGGCCTGTAAAATTATAATATCAAGCAGGATTAGATGGGATATAAAATTCTTTGAAACCAGCAAAATATGTGGAAGAGATGGACCAGGGCCTCGAAAAATCACTGAAGGCTAATTATACTCTACGATTTATTCCCATAGAAAGAGATCAGACTAAACTACGAAACTAAAATCCAGAAGGGTGATTTCCAAATATACTGATATCGAAAGTCAAGTTTCAAGGAGACGTCCATAAAGAGAGGCATTATTACCCTGGTGCGTTGGCATAGAAGATCTACTCTATAAATTTAGTGAGATAAAGACAGATTTGCAATCCTAAAGCTACGTACACCACTTTTTCAGCCGATCTGGGGTTGTTCATTTGCCTGCCTCTCCTCATTATAATTATTAAACTGACAGTCTAGGTTTGCGCATTTATGTTTAAGTTGATCACGTTTGTAGCAGAAGACCCAAAATTGGCATATTTGAACTATAATCAAACAATTTTGAAGTACAACTGCTTCAATCATAAGCATAAGCGAAAATATTTAAATCCAATAATTTCGTTAAAGTAAACTGCAGAATGAGATGAATTGTATACATCACAGAGCTCGGAATAAGAAGTGACTACCGAACGAATAGAAATTAGTTGCCATGAAAGGTTTCCGAATGGAGGCTAAAACAGGTCTAATTACTGCTAAGTAATCACCTTTCGAAAATACGAACACTCTATTTGTATTTGCTTTAATCTGTATCCACAATACCCTGATATCAGACAAAATTCTATCAAAATCCCCATTATATAGCATAAATTGAATTAAATTGTCTGAGAAACAAATTCGAATATCAAAATTTTGGTGGAGGCTCGGAACTTTGGAAATTATAGTACCTCACTTGATTTTGATCGAGAACGTAATTTACGGCCCAGATAATAATTCAAATCGGCAAATTGGTTCACACAAACATCACCTACCAACCATAAACTGCTAGAGCACCACAATAAAATCAGAAATTGTTCCGATTAGTATGTTCAATTTCTTCCCCTAACCAACCCGTGCCAACCGACTGATTGAACTAGGATAAACCATGTACACCAATCCAGATTTGCCTGCTCCTATTCACCTATGAAAATAATTAATTAACAACATCCCACGGACGGGAGAAACTTTCTCTCCGACTATTAATTCATGCATAACATGACATGACCTAAAATAGCGTTGTACCTGCTGCAATCTCAACCCTCCTAACTCCTTGAACACGAAACCCTGACTTGGGTGGGACCGCCAACTGTTGTCGGGGGGCTGAGGATCGTAATTACCAGCGCTGCCATCTATTTATGCTAATTTCTAGTTTACAAGGTCCGTTAATTGATTTCCAAAGTGTCGATGGCCGATATCAATTGTGCACAAATACCAATAAACGTTCTTACGAAAGGATGGTGATGGCAACCTGCACACGTGTGCCGATGTCGATACCGATTCCATCCTGATGAGGCAAGATGATGTCTGTCTGGATGATAGGACTGGCGATTGTGTTCCATTCCAGTCTGTTTTGTTTGTAGTGTTGTATTTTCCTGTTTACTCGAAATGTTGAAATAGTGATAAGAAGCTACACGGCTCTGGACCCCGGGTTGTATCTAAATCTTCTTAGTCCTTCTGGAACCGGGCCAAACATCCCCCTCAAATTGTACACATATCACGCATCGCTAGCATATGCAAATATCTTCAAGTTATTGAGAGGGTTCTGTTTACACTGTAAACTTTGTTTAAACAAGCTTTGTCCGTATTGATTAGATTATCCTTTAAGGATGCTGCTACGGAGGAGAGTGTTCGCCGTATCTGCTTGATGTCGACATGTGCTAACATTAAGATAAGCATTCGGTACTTGCAGTAACATTTTGAGTACACTTTCATGCTTATCCTCAAAAGGTGTCGATTTTCCTTGTGATGCATCTTAAAATTAAATTTATACGAAAATGTCATTAGCCTCATTCCATAAAAAGCTAAAGTCAGTGTATCTAGATGTAAGGAAAATACAGAGAAGAATGAAATGATTCTGGATAAGAAAATATATCTCAAGAGTATAATATCTTATCAAAGATTCTTTTATGGTAGCTGATGGAGTGATTTATTGCAACTATGGTAATTATCGGATGATGCTCGTTTTCATCCGGAAACTATAATGTAGACAAAAATATCTTAACTATGTAGCAACGAAGCAGTTTACTCAAGACTCCACATTTTCTCAAGCTAACCTTTGCTGCGTTGTTGGGATAAAAATAAATTATTTCTCTTACAAGTGTACAGTATTTCAGGATCTCTCTTAACCAAGAGGTATAAATACAAAACCAAATTTTATATGTTTTATCTTACGTCCATATCGGATAATATTTCGCTAAAAAGATTCATTCTGCTGAGAGTATCTTAGTTTATTTCTGTCCTTTCTGTAAACAGAACTATAGAACTACAATACATAAACCAACAAATCTTGAAATCCTAAAGCCGTAGTTCATTATCGCATTGCTACTTTAAAATGACAAGGTTCTAACTACTTCATTGCAGTTATAACCTTGTCATTTTATGGTAGCGATACTATGTTGCGACCTTTCTCACAGAAACTAATGGTATCGTATAAAGTTTTTAAATAATATTCGCTCTCTTGTAATATAAATTTCAGCAAAAGTATCGAGTTGTAAAGAATATAAATTAAAAATAGAAATCATGTCTGCAGTTATTTCATACATCTCTATACTTTCTTAATTTAGGCAAAAAAAAGCCTGTTATCTGAATGAAAGTCAATACCTAAAGTGCTTCGCATTTAGCTTAGATCCTCAAATACTTTTAACCATAGGGCTAGAAATTTGTTGGTCTCATTTGTGATACATTGGACATTATTATCTCCAACTCTCAAAACATCAATGCCGGGATGCCGCAAGGCTCCATACTCTGTTTGTCTTTGATTTCGTTAATCAATTAGATCAGTTTTTGACTTCTGGGGAAAATGCTACTGGCAACAATCGAAATCAATCTAAATCTCGATCTAAAATTTGACTCCTTCTCTCTTTGTTGATGTACAAATTATTTCGAACACTGTACGTTTAAGTAGTACAAGTAGTGGCTTGGAATATAAAACAATTAAGATAGAGAAGATGTTAACATGCACAAGGTACTCCAACATAGTGCTAAGTGCTAGAGTCTAGAAAATAGGAGACGTTGTTAACTAAGTTAGATATTCTTACCGTTGATGTAGAAAAAGGAGAGTACTGTGAACTTTGGATGCATCGAAGAGAAGATCTGATATACAAATGCAGCGCAAAAATTACCTAATAAAGTTGCAAGTCAGCACGAACTGAACACAATTATTAAACGCGGCATTTATTTTACGACCACATAATGCGTCAAGACGAGGATATATTAGATATCCATGAGCTTTGACTCAAAATGAGAACCTTGACTAATACTGATTTTTGACAGAAACCCGAATCTGCAAATATTATTCCTTTAAGAGAACACTCCTGATTGTTTCTGCTGCTATATCTGTTAACACATTCACTGCGAGACCTTAGGCATTGGGAGTAACTCCCTAATCTACATTCAAATGAGCGAATAAGTAAGAGAGATGTATACTGAAAACGGTACAGATGTTAAAGAGTTGTTAAAGAATATGCCTCCGGCTAGCGCCTATTGTTAGGATATATGTATGTATTACATTCATTTAATGCATCAAGAGGTCCTACAATATCCATTTGGATATGATTGAATTTCCTCCACTTCATGAATTTTAAAGAAAAGAAGACAGAAAAGTGGATTGTGTTTAACTTCACAGCAAAGTATTTCTGAAATCATTCGAAATTTGATCCTTGAAGTTGCATAAAAAAGTTTATAAACAGTATAAATACTAAAATTTAGACCTGGCTTACAATTTCCAATCTTTAGTCAACCTTTGATCAATTCACCACGCCGCACTGGTGGCTGAGCTGTTTGAGGCGCAGATTTGCAGATTTTCTCCTTAATAGGCGACAGTTCGATTCCTGCAAAGGGCGCGGTGATTTATCTGGGTACCGGTGGTTGAGGAGAGTCTCCTGACAAGAACTGTGCATTGATGCCAAAAATTGTGACTTATTTGCAAAATTTGTCAGGTTAAAACTTTCTAATCTCCTCTTCCCAATGGCTGGATTAGATACGTCTACTGCGTAGGTTGTTTTACCTTCTTAAATACATATGCGTATTATGTTGGTCTGGTAACCATTTTATTCTTAATTTTGCTGCCATCAAATTTACTGATGTTGACACATACGGGGTACCATTACCCATATTTCGTGTATTTAATGAGGAGATCGTACCTGATGTCGGAACAAAATCTATCCACAAAGCGAGAAAGGACTGCAAGTGGCAATTATAAAGAATTTCATAGACCTTCAGCGAAGGTCTTATACCATATGCAGCGGAAATTATGGCAAGCACAGAAAATGTTTTAGAAAAAAAAAAATCGACATCTGGTCAGTTCTTCACCGTGCCAAATTATTCAGAAATGCTGGAAGTATAACAGCTCAGTTACCATTTTAGGACGGTTCTAAACAGGCGTGCAACATAAAAAGCAAACATTTTGAGTCTCTCTGATCGGGAAACCTCTCAACTCTCCGTCGTTCTCATATATATATATATATATATGTTCATGCCACTTTCTTCAAGAATCTCCCGAAAATCTGTAGCAAATCATGATTAGGCTTTTTCTAACGTACGACTCAGAAGCCGATATTAGCGTGTCAAAAAGAAGGGTGGGAGGCGATTTCGAACGAAAAGTCCTGCACTATATTTATGGTAGAATCAGAGTTAGAAGTAATGAATATAGAAAAAATATCCAGTTTTGTTAACATTAGAAACTTTTAAATGTTCAGATGGTTTGGTTTCGGGTTTCAAAAGGAAAAAAATAAGCAATGTGCACCTAAAGGGGAGTCCTAATAATAGTCAGAAACGTAACAAACACTATAAACAGTAGTTTGCGACCTATGTTAGATGTCGCTAACTGTTGGCAAAATATCGGCGTTTTGGTTGCAATGTTCCTCATATGGTAGATTCTCAAAGGATGTTCCCAGCCTAATTTAAGGTCTTTCGGAGACCGTAATAGCCAGTGTTGATGGCGATCTATATTTTCATTTGTAAAACTATGGAAGATCCCATTACACTCATCCCGACAGACAATTTAAATGCGGCACTGTACCGTATTAATTTGGCAAAGTACGCAGATCTTCTGACGAAAGTTCGAATATGTCTACAACAGAAGGATTTTTTTCCTGGAGCCATACTGATACCTTTAGAACAGTGTTCATACATACTAACGCAATATTACTCTCAAATAAGATGCGTAAGAAACACCGTCAGTATCCAAAGCTTCACTTTTCTCAGGAATTTAAAAAATTAATAACATTAGATTGACCCACCATTTCTACCATTTCCACAAAAATTTGCTCATTAAACTTTGGCAGCAATTCTAAAAAAGACTAGAGAACTTGGTATTCCTTAACTGGCCTCGTAACTAGTAATTAACATATTCCAATGATTACATTAATCCGGGAATTGTGTTCGCCAAACACTACCAAAACACGAGGCACCAAGAATCATGATGATGCTCGTCGCCCGCACCGTAAATTTATGCAGCGATCCATACAATAACGTTCATTACGATTTTATGAAGTCTATCGATGATGTAATCATTATTACTTGCATCCATCACCCCGGTATTATGAGCACATTTCAACCCTGAAAACCTCAATTTTCGATTTTACCATTAAATAGAAACAAGAAAACGAAAACCTCACCGAGTTGTGATTTCTCTGAGACACTTAAATCAACTTGAAGGAACCGCCTGAATCCTTTCATGCTCTTAAAATATTTACATAGGACTAAAGGTGTATTTACCGAGAGGTATAGGTCTTAACTTCATCGCTGAATCTGATGTTGGCTGCTGCTTACTACTATCGTTTCGGTGTATAGATGAATTTGTCTATACAAGAGGCATCCGATATAGATGGTTGGTTCGAGTTTGAGTTGTGGAAAATGGAACATGGCACAAGCTACCCTGTACCATTAACCAACAAATTCACCAGGGATGTCAGGGCATAACCCTCAAGAAAGCAAGGTGGAAGATTTTCAATGCTGTTGATGGCATTTACGGTCTGTTGTGTGACGGTTTCCCATCGCAAGGAGTCAAGTCAAACGGGTTTGCCTTCTACGTTTTAATATACGAAGACAAACACACCAATACCTAAGCAACCTTAGCATAGTGGTAAAATCCTTTCTTCGCAAATAAATAACTAAAGCAAATATTTCGGAGAAGCGATAGCAGAACTATAGCAATACACTGATCAATTTTCGTGAAAATTGAAACATTATTGATTTCGTCTTGTGAACAGAGTTCAGGACTGAGCACTGCTTAATCAACTTAAAGCTTTATCTATCGATGGAATATTTCTTGGAGGAATCAGTGACAATATTTCCCTGGTTTTGGCATCTTGTAGAAAATATTACGGCTTCAAATGCATGGAGCATAATACCTAAAAACGGCCGAAATTGTGAAGGACATCTTTAGTTAAAGAAGGCAGAAAGAGAAGAGGGTTTGAAGTAATCCAATGGATGGATAAACTTTAATTGAGATTGGCTGTTGAAAAACAACTTACGTGATCCGCGGCCTCAAGCAAAAAGGAGTGGAATATGCTGCCTATACGCTGCCTATTTATCATTGCCATGTTATGTACCATCCCATAAAAAGTGTTGAAATACTTTCGTGACAAGGACATCCTACAATTCAGTCACTATGATGTACATTTGTCATGAATACTCAATAATTTCCTTTTCCAAATCCCACTTCCTTTCAAAGAGTTATTGGTATCCCATCATCTGTAGATCTCCCTTGGAGTACCTGCAGCTTGTCGCGGTGACGGAGTTTAAGGATCTTAGTGAAGTGGTAAGCTATGTCCAAGGTAGCGAGTGAGTAACATAGGTACCGATGAGCTGCCAGTGGAGTCATCCATGCTGAACAGGCTAAAAGATCGGATCAAGATCGATAGAGGGACATGACTATGAGAAAAATGGATTTGTATACCCAGGAGCTAAACCGACTCTCTCCGCCTCTGCGGTTATCCCAATGCATTTCTGGATAGGGGACACTTCGTGCAGATACGGATAAGGGGAAAAGGACAGGAAAGTCGGTAGTTCCGAAAAAGTCGAATGGATGTAACTAAGCATCGCAGTGACAAGGAATCAGCTGAAACTATTTAAAAGAAAACAATATGCACTTTCCTCCTTCTGTAGGAGGGACTTGTAGAAGGACAGATCGATAACCGTCAAAAATTGTCAGTTTGTCCCAACCACAGGGAGACGCAAAGGCCGAGCGACCTACGGGAGGAAGCGTACGCGAAATTAAGGTGGGAAAGAGGCTGCGGAAATTGGGATGGCAAGTGGTGATAATGTGATTAGGAACGGTTGACTTGCCTATGCGGATGTGGCACGTCATTACGTAATCGACACTGCAAGTGAAGGTGAACTTGGAATGAACCAAAAATCAAAGGAGTGGCTGCGTGATGTTGTAGGGAAAATAATATACCTATGGAAAAGAATTGACCCAAAGGGGAGTCGGCTGCACGTCGTCATCCAGTGGATGGTCATCCGAATCCTTGGAGAATGCCTGCGTGGGGTACATTTCCGGCTAGAGGGTTATGAAAGCAGATCAGAGGATGGTACAATACTTACCGCATGGTCCCCGAGGCTAGAGGTGGAGGCGATCAGACTCGTAAAAAGAAACTCACGTTTGGATTGACCTTGTGTACATCAGGTTTCTGAGGGAATATTTATGCTTAGATGAAAGCAGTTCGTCCGCTGATGAGACAACTGACTGACATCAGTAATGGTATTAGGATGACTTGGAAGGGAGGTGCGCTTACGCACCCCTTTACTTGAATTTGTAATTGGATAAAACAGCGAAACTTATCCAACTTTTCTTGATGCCAGATCGAAAAGATGATGGAAGTAACCCAATGTAAATGAAAAACTGTGGGAAGGAAAGAAGATTAGAAGGTGATGGATGAGGTAACGATTTCTGACTATATAGCAGTGAAATTTTTTGTAGAGTATGGTTCGAGGGTGGAAAGGGGGGGAGGGGGGGGGACTTTTAGGGATTCCCTAGAACACGGATCTGGCTAAGTAATCAAAATGTTGGATAGAAATATGAAGGAAAAGGTGAAGAGGACACAATCAGGATCCCATTCTCTAGCAGAATGTAATTGGAGATCCTGAAGTAAGGAGTCAGAAGAGCCTTTAACCACGCCATAAGCAATAATAATCCGCAGGGTTAAGAGGTCTTTAAGGTGGAAAAGACAGAGTTCAGAAGAACTGAAAGAACTAGAACTCCAAAGATGATGTGAGGGATAGGTTCTAAGTATTAACGCGAGCAATAAACGTTAAATTTCATTAGCAACATCTGGAATTTGAACCACTTACCTGTACCTGATATTACCGTTTTCACGGAGGCCTAATATCTTGATGTATACATGGATTAGAAACTGATCTGGAAACATCAGATCCAAAGGCCAAATGGCCTTAGTGAAATAAGCCAAATACCCGAATACGTCGTTGGCTCAGGATAACCGAAAGATTTCGCAAGACTCTTCACCATAACAGGGCAGGTGCAGGAATTTTCCCTGCGTTGGAGGACCTATGCGAAGAGGTAAAATTTTCATTACACTGGACAATCAAGCAGTGTTCAAATGCATGAAACAAACGAAAGTGATTTTACCTTCTACGTATGTATTTTTTCTTGAAAGTGCGGAATTTCTAAAAATAATGCATCACGGCAGTTTTATGTTTAAGTCAACAAATTTTATGAAGAGTTCCGCACATCTAAAAGGTCGTAGTATTTTTTGAAATTGCTAAGAATCTCGGTTAAATTAAGGGCAGTGCCTACATTTGGAAGAATGTAAAAGAGTCAATGGCGCTAGTTTTAAAACGGATAACCTGAAATCGCAAATCTTGGCAGATCACTTCAAAGAATTCCTGGTGTTGCGAAGCGAAGTAGTTGTAGCGTACGCTCCAAATTTAATAGTAAACGAAATTGTGGACAGCCCCACAATCATGGATGAGCTTAACAAAACACTAGCAAAAGCAACGAATAACAAGACACCTGGATATGACAGGATACCGTTCGAGTTCTTTAAGAATGCAACACCATCTGCTGCTGTATTTATTTTATTTTATCTTAGAAAAAGGAGAGGTTCCAGAAAACTATAAAAAGGTAATTACCCTATTTTAAGAAAACATGATCTGGCTAACGTGAGTAACTAAAGAGGGATTTCCCTTTTGAGCGCAATCTCAAAAATCTTCTCGGGCAGTGAGTTATTGAATGAAGCCCAGGCCGGTTTTCGTAGTGGATATTCTACTGTGGACCACGTTTTCACAATCATAAACACGGTGTACCTGATGGAAAATAGGGGATGTAAAATGTACTTGACCTAAGTGCAGCATTTGATAGAGTCAATAGAAATATATATATATATATATGTAAATTAAGATCACTGTGTGTACCAAGCAAAATAGTGCGCATTACCGAACAGTTCTATTATGGAACATCGGTGGCTGTTTGGAATGATGAAGAGTTATCAGAATGGTTTCCCACAGCTACGGGTCTCATACAGGATTGTGTATTGAGCCCTATTTTATTTGCCCTATTCTTCAATTACATTTTAAGCTATATGCCGGGAGGTGTAACCATCGGGGATCAGAAAATTAATATCTTATTATAGGCAAATGACTTTGTTGTGTTTGCGGAATCTTCGAAGACACTGCAAATGATGCTGAACATCTTACATTAATTATGAGGACTAGAAGTAAATACCCAGATATCTAAAGCGATAATTCAAATATAAAATGCGGTGGTAAATTTTTTGAAAGTGTAACGCACTGGACAATGTAAAACTCTTGTTTCAAAGAATGGGCTGACAAATTTTATGCACGACCAAGAAATGACTCATGTAATAACTGAATTTTTCCCGGGCTGTATGGTATGTGGCGCCGTCTTGTTGAAACCATATGTTGTCCACAATCAGATCTTGCAGTTTAAGCACAAATGCAGGATTATCATGTCACAATAGCCAGCACTATTAACTGTTATTGCCTGACCAGCCGCAATTTCGAAGAAGAATGGTCCGATGATGCCTCCAGCCCAAAATCCGCACCAAACAGTGACACATTGTGGATGCATTTGATTTTCAACAATCACTCCTGGATTTTCTGAACCCCAAATGCGATAATTTTGTCGATTACCGAAGCCATTAAGATGTAAATGAGCCTCATCGCTGAAGATGATTTTGTTCGAAAAATCAGCATCCACTTGTTGTTGTTCCATAATCCATTCAACGAACTTTCTTCGGTGTGTGTGTGTGTGTCAACACGTAAGAATACGCTGTATAGAGCTTTTCGAAATGTCCAATTCTTGACCACGGTGCAAAATTGTTGTTCCTGGACTTTCAACAACAATCTCACGAACTGCTTCAATGTTTTGTGTTGAACGACTTGTTGAAGGACGGCCAGAGTGTTCAAAATCAATTGATCCCTTCTCACAAAACTTTTTTATTAATCTCTTCACAGTTGGTGACGTTAAATCACTAACTTCACTGAAAAAGCGTTGTTCTTTCGTGTAGCGCTCCATTTTTAATAACTCTGAACTGTCAGCTGTCACGCTGGTTTTTTCCCTGGCAACATTTTACGGCACAAATGGCGCAAAATTCAAATATTGTGTGAATTTTTTGACACCACCCCTTATTATAATTAAATAGTTTCATACTAATCAGTGAATCGAGTTATAAAATTTATCAGTAAACAGATAAGTTGCGGTTATGACCCTTCATGAGAAGATTAAGCCGACATTTTCTGTGAAATTTAGCTAACCCATTTTTGTTACTAACTAGAAGTGTGCCGCTTTATTTAGATTTTTAACATGCGCATTGAAAAGCATTTATTACGTTTTTCTATTTTTTATAGGAAGGTTTTCATCCGGAATCGTATGCACTTTATCCAAACTTTGAATGTTTATAGCACAATACCCAACCCAATGTAAATTTTTGAACTATCGTCTTTTCTTCCAAAATACATCAACTTCTTGCTTGTTTCACCAACTGAGTTTTTTCATTCCTATGTATAGACTACCTCACGAATGAATTGAAAACTCATTACAACTTGCTCTTTAAATAGAGGACCTTAATGATGGACCTCATCTTGGTGAAAATCTGTGTAAGAAGGCGTCTTAGAAGAAAATCAAAATATTTCAAAACAAGGCAACGAGAAACTGTCAAACTACTATAAAATCGTTACCTGTCACATTCACTTTAATTTCATGTCCTCAGGTATGTAAGACGTGTGTCGTGTTTCCTATCAACCATAAAAACGTATGAATAAAGTTGCTAGAAGATGCATGAAATAAAAGTAAACATGTTTTACCTTATCGTGTGCTTGAGGCACTTGTAATCGTCTTATTGGAAGGTAGCGGAAATGAGCTGTCAGATAAATTTGTAAAAGTCTCCACCCTCACCTGCTTGACGTACATCGGTTAGCTCTTAAGGGTTGAATTGTTTTGTGACAAAGGATTTATTAAAGATTTTCATATATACGATGCTTTGCATGCTGTGCGGTAAAATTAAAATATTTCACGAGGGTTTCTTTAGTTTGGTTTTGTGTAAAATTTCCATTTCCTTGAAAGACGAGAGCAGCGATTCTAAAATAAAATTTTGAACGACTTGTGGTCGGCTGCCTTTATAGAAAAATAGTTGTCGATAATTGAGGGTATGATACGTAAGTGAATCTTATTTTCTTAATTTAATTTTGGCCATTAACAGAGTTTGGGTTTTCAAATGAATCAAATCTCTTCCTTAAATCTTCTCTTCTCCAGAAAATATTAGAGGTTCAGACAGTAAGACCCATAAGAGCTTTTAGATATTTCTGTAATACATCCGGGTAATTTCTGTAGAGATATCCACTAAATCTTATAATTGTCCACGCCGATAGACGTATTAGTAGAGGCGTCGCTCTGTCGAATTAATTTGTGTACAGGTACGCGATCAATGTAAGTTTGTGCCATGTGCTTGAAAAAATTTCGTTTACGAAGGTTGGAAATGTAGAAGTAGATAAATAGCTGCCTAAGAGTCTTGTAGGATTGAATTGATTATTGTATTAACTCATGTTATATGAAATATTGAATTCACAATCATATCCAAATTAACCTCTCTAGTGATTGAGAAGTGCGATCTGTGGTATACATGTGACTGCACGGATCTCCCAATGTATCGTCCATTGCTATGATAGGTGCACTGCCATCATAATCCTACAGATGTACTGTATTATTTATTCAGCCAACCAAAAAAAAGACATCCACCAAAAACATACAGGGCTGTGACAGTTGGATCCTATCTTGTCTACAGCGCTTCATCCCTCCTGCTACGGGACACTCATCTCCCTCTAATCTTGAAATATAGTTTATTCTTTATTATGGGATCAAGTCAGTTGAAAATGATTTTTTATGTCTCCGAAAATAATTCTGTATGAGACATTAGCGACTGCATCTTCTAAGTTCAGAAGTACTCAAAGGGTGTACTTTTTATGCAAAACAACCCCAATGTTGGTTATATGTAAGCATATAATTTTTCACAGAGTAGCAAATCACGGGATAGTCCAGTAGGCCATAAGGTTTCATCACCTTACCCTTTTAGAAATAACGTAAAAAGTACCAGCTGGTAGGATGTATACCATGAAAAATCTCATATACCTAAAATTTTGAACTCTTTTTTTAAATCTATAGATACAGTTGCTCCCCCTACTGTACAATAGACAAACACTGTAGGACAAATATTTGCAATTTTCGTGTTTTTGGTAGCGACCCACAAACATACTATACATAATTACATTAAATACTGATTCCATTACATGGTGCTTATTCGGCGCTGATCTGCTTCTCATGCTCTTCAAATCTTGACAGAGCTTTTCATGCTTCTTTTGAACTGAGCATTCGAAAACTACGGTTCTCGATGTACACCCGAATTTTATTTAACACTACCCCAAGATCGGTCTGTACACGGGTTCTGAAGTGATATATCATTTTATTATGTAGTTCAAGCATTATAGATCTACAGAGTGGAGCCATCACTGAAGGTTTCAGATCATGAAGAAAGTACTCCTTAAAGTATGAGTGTATTTGGACATTATTAAAACGTGTGACTTCGTAGCTATTTAGCAGAATATTTCTGGAGGCCCACACACTTATTTTTTACCCAAACCCCAAGCGAAACTATTAAGTTATTCTTTCGAACTACTGAATGAATACAGCTAACAATCCTGTCAGTCCCTTTTCAGATAGAATTCGATAGTATATCCCCTCTCTGTATTAAAACTACGCATACCCGTTTCATCCTCATCTCCACCTCAATCGGTAAACTTTCCTTTTTGATACAGATCCTCCAAAGTATTAAGTGGATATTCCTTGAAGACGTTCATTTGTACATAAGTATACCCGTCAGACTTTCCGAACATTTTAAATGGAAGGATGTGAGGATGATACCATCCACAAGACTGCTCGTCTAGGCTCAAGGATGAGGTTCATACTTTCCAATGCAAAGGTATGTAGGCATAACCTATCCTGACGTGGTACAACCAATTTCTTATCCTATTTTAGGAGTATACGAGAGATCCCATCTCACCTTCTTCTTACTAATAATCGTTGAAT
>QYTT01082832.1:26377-42150 GCA_006980735.1 Dasypogon diadema
AGTACCAGCTGGTAGGATGTATACCATGAAAAATCTCATATACCTAAAATTTTGAACTCTTTTTTTAAATCTATAGATACAGTTGCTCCCCCTACTGTACAATAGACAAACACTGTAGGACAAATATTTGCAATTTTCGTGTTTTTGGTAGCGACCCACAAACATACTATACATAATTACATTAAATACTGATTCCATTACATGGTGCTTATTCGGCGCTGATCTGCTTCTCATGCTCTTCAAATCTTGACAGAGCTTTTCATGCTTCTTTTGAACTGAGCATTCGAAAACTACGGTTCTCGATGTACACCCGAATTTTATTTAACACTACCCCAAGATCGGTCTGTACACGGGTTCTGAAGTGATATATCATTTTATTATGTAGTTCAAGCATTATAGATCTACAGAGTGGAGCCATCACTGAAGGTTTCAGATCACTTAGATTGAATGGATGTAGAAGATCGCCTAGAATCACAAGTGGCTATTAGTAGAAGAGCTTCAAACGGTTAGGGTGTCTTTGAAATTGAGGATCTATGTAATGTGGCATTAGCTCGCAATCCAGCTAATTTTTCTGACAGGTAGGTGTGTACAAGATGAAGAAAGTACTCCTTAAATTATGAGTGTATTTGGACATTATTAAAACGTGTGACTTCGTAGCTATTTAGCAGAATATTTCTGGAGGCCCACACACTTATTTTTTACCCAAACCCCAAGCGAAACTATTAAGTTATTCTTTCGAACTACTGAATGAATACAGCTAACAATCCTGTCAGTCCCTTTTCAGATAGAATTCGATAGTATATCCCCTCTCTGTATTAAAACTACGCATACCCGTTTCATCCTCATCTCCACCTCAATCGGTAAACTTTCCTTTTTGATACAGATCCTCCAAAGTATTAAGTGGATATTCCTTGAAGACGTTCATTTGTACATAAGTATACCCGTCAGACTTTCCGAACATTTTAAATGGAAGGATGTGAGGATGATACCATCCACAAGACTGCTCGTCTAGGCTCAAGGATGAGGTTCATACTTTCCAATGCAAAGGTATGTAGGCATAACCTATCCTGACGTGGTACAACCAATTTCTTATCCTATTTTAGGAGTATACGAGAGATCCCATCTCACCTTCTTCTTACTAATAATCGTTGAATCTGTCTGTTGGTTTTCGACGATGCGAGATCAAAGTTCTTGAGGATTTCATATTCAGGCACCTTACATAGCCATGCGTTTTCGTTTTAATATTCGATCCATCGCCCCTCCAAAGTGAACTGAGTGTGGCTGCCCGACGCCTTATCAAAGTTTCGAGTAGCCATGCTTATTCCCGAAGTCCGTCCATCTTGTCACAGGAGTCCATAAAGACCTGCTTCTTATATTCATAATAGACCTTATAGCACTTTTGAGTTTTCGCATACTCAAGACCCAAGTCCTTCTCTCGGCCACTTTTGCCAGCTTGGTTGATGAGGCTTATGAAGACCAAGCATCTCTAAACCAGTGCTATACCTGCGGATGATCTCAAAAAAAATCTAGGCTTGTAAAGTGAATCTATGCACAATCTTAGAACGGAATATTCTCCAATTTGTTCTGCTTGAGTTTTTACATAGGTAAATCATTCTATGGTAGGAATTTCACATATGGATGATCAGAAAGTGACTCGCTTTCCGCCATGCTTCAGACCCGTGATGTTTATTACTTTCTTTTCTAAACTGGTGACAAACGTGGGGTTATTTTTCCGAATGATGGCACGAGGATCTATTGTTATGGTATATTCCAAAATATGCTCACACCATTAATTAATGTCCAAGCCTTTCGTTCCATTTTGTCATCAGGTAGAGAATGCCACAAATTTTCTCAACTCCTCCAAGGGTGGAGGGCCAATAAAAGCCTGAACTAGGTAAATTGTGACAATTAAAATGTCTCTCCTTGCTTAGGTAGAGCCAAAAAAATACTTTTCCAACGGTGACGTGCCTACTGGTCAGCTGAATAAATAAATTCAGACCACCAACTCTATCAGCTGAGATGCAAGCTCTTGGCCCCTGCTCTATTTGCTGACTTGAGTCCTGAGATGCGCTCACCTGTGGTTCTTGAATATCCAAATCTCCTGCAGTGACACAAAATGGACTGTAAGACGGTATGATTTTACTTTAATCTTTGTAACGATTGATCTAAGAGATATTCTTAGATACTCAGTTACTGCTACTAGATTCTACGACTAGATTCGACTAATCAGAAACATTTACGATCATTCAAACATGTAGCTTGATCTGAAATGGCGTTACAGAAGATTGCATATAGTTAGAAATTACTTTTTCCTCTGGATAAAAATATGGTCCAATAATTAAGACCTTTTCAGCTAATCATTCATTCATTACTTCGTTGTAGAACTGAGAGGTGTTACATTCTTCTGATCCAGAGCCTAAAAGTAATTAGCGTCATGCCTATTACGATCGCAGAGAAGGTCTCAGTGGATTCTACGATTTGCTGTAATCTTTCTTTGATATTTATTACCCAGCAGGAAATGATAATCATTACTGAACTAGTTCTGGAATCAATTCCGGTAAGGTGGAGGTATTTACTAACTAGATTACAGACTCAATTACATTTATCATTGAATGTCATAGATGATAATAAGCTGCTAAATTCATTACACAGAATTTGATCTCGACTTTGAAAGAGAAATGCATAATTTGGTCTAACTAATTACTCTTCTGCATTACTTTTGATATATTGTAATGCAGGTGGTAAGGGCTTGTATAACAAATTATACGATGTTTTTTCTTTTAATTTAGTAAGAAGTGAGTTTATTGTATGGTTCAGCATGACGTATGGGATCGAAACCAAACTTAATTGAACATCGATTCCTCCGGTCATATGGAGATGGCGTAAGCAGTTTTAGCACGGTACTGTTCTCAAACTCTACAGAAGCATCTATTTAATTTTCACAATTAGGAGAAGTCTTTTAAAAGCTGTAATTTCGATAGCAGAATAAAATGAAAAACTTACATCTTTTCATAGAGAGTAGAGTAGGCACACATAGTAGATACATACGAGTAATTTAGCCGTCCGAAAGTCTACAAACCTTCCACATATACATGTGCATAGGTGTACTATAATTTAGACTTAAGAAAAGTGAAAAAGTCAGTGAAATATACCCCGCCCACTAATCCCTGAAAAAAGTACTCATTTAGTGCTCTGTTCATTCTCATTTCGAAATCAAGTGAAAGCAAAATAAACTCCACTCCAACCGAAATGTTGAGGGAAATAAATTAAAAGCGGAACAGAATTGTTGTAAATCTTTTTCACTAAAATCTCACGCACAGTGAATTCAACAATCACATTTCTCCACGTTTTGCTGTTTTCTCTCGCTATGGTGGAGGAGGGATGGGAGCCCGGTTAAAAGCAGTTCAGACAACAGAACAATTGTTTTGTCCCCCAATCCCCCTTGTAAGTTACTCGCCATCCATATTAAACCTTTAGTCGCAACCCTTTCCTTTTGCGCTCTCTGGTTGCCGTACTGCAAACATTTATTCCGAACAATTTTCTGCCATTGTTATCGTCGTCGTTAGGACTTTTGAACGGAGCTCAAGCAGCCCATAAAGTGCGCTATGTAAAGAACGTGAGGTCTCTGTGTCGAAATAAAGCGAAAAGTAACCACCTTGTCCCCTGCCGTAACTGATTGTGGCCCAAAAACTATGTGGGGATCGTCGCGTCTCTACATCCCGGGGGCGGTGGGATACAGGGGCGGTTAGTGGTTGGAGAGATATAAATTTTCTTATTAAGTCCTTACGGGATGTAATTAACAAGTGTTCAAATTGCTGCTGCCGAAACGAGTTCATACACGAAATGGTTAATGTGAGTACGAAATATTGTTCATCTGTTCGAAAGGGATTCGGATTGGAGGTGGTGCTGTGTCACTAGTGAGTCTTGTTGCCCCAAGGGTATTGAATTAATTTCCAGAATATTTTGGGTACTGAGAACGTAGCGACAGCATTATAACATCCTTTCTAAGTGATTTGCTCAACCGAAGAAATTTTTGATGTTAGTTAATGGCTTGTAATTTCGGTTAGAACTCGATGGGATAGGGTTGCAGTGAACACGACAACTATTTTCGGCCCATAAACTATATCCCCCTTGGAACAATAGAAACTCATCGCTCATAAATAGCAGCCAGGACAGGGCAATCCCTTCGATTGCTTAATGTTGAATTCATCCCTCCAAAGTCATTACAGAGTCTCTTTAAATTCATTCACGTGTTAAATTTCAACAGTAGCAGTCAAGCTCCCTTTTACTCCTGAATTAAAACGCAATTACGCAACCGTTTCAGGCAGACCGGTCGACGAAAAATCTGGCTAATAATAACAAGGCTTCGTGATTGTCACCGCCGTTCCAGGACAACCGCCAGGGGTGAGAAGATTTGTTATAAAAGTAACAAACAATCAGGAACCCCGGGATTGTGATGGCTCTCCCTAAAAATTGCTTACTCAACCAAAGAGTCTTTGACACAATTCAGCGTTAATAACGAAAATATTATTTCAACTAAAGCCCGTAGGATAGGTAACACCGCTTATTCCCTTTCAATCCGCGCTCAAAAGGACTTGACGTAAATATGACCTCGGGACATTTTCCTTCAAATTTTTTCTTCTCTAACAGTTCCCATTCTTCTATGAATATCATACCTTCCGGCTGCTACAAATTGCCTGGATATGTAACATTGGACATAATTTCTGGCAGGGTTGCAACATTATACGCTGTTTCTCACCACTTTGCATCACCAAAAGCCGAGCATACAGGACGACTTTAGAATTCAGAGCATCTGGATGGTGGCGAAAATTTTGGTTGGTTCCGTTCGCCTTCTACAAGTTCAATAACAATTGAGTTAGTGAGAAAGAGGTGGTTCATTCATGTCCTCATCACACATGAAATAAGGGATGGCATGTCCCAATTGTTGTACATGTTGTCAGCCTTTCATCATCATGGTCATAATTGCTGTCGTTGTCGTCGTCATCAGATTTCGAGTTCTGCGTATTTGAAGTATAACGCTTTATGCGTGGAAGAGGAATGACAAACGTTACAAAAGGATGTGAGTCAAAGGGTTCTCTACTTGCTCCGTTGAATACAAATTTCACGCATGATTTCGGATCTTTATTACCTTGATTTGGGGTAAATATTTGGCATTTGCTGGTTTACCTTGATTTTTTGTTGTTCAGAGAATTTTTTCGCTTTGATCTTGCTATGAAATTATAGAGTTTGGATGTAATGAGATTGTTAAAAATTTTGAAGTTAGTTAGTCGTAATGGATATGCAAGTGCTCTTCACTGCTTGTATAAGGAAAATGTAGATGGCGCTGGCTTTTGGAATGTTCTATCCTAGGCAAATGGTCGTACCTAATGACCGTTGTATAGGTAAGATGGAGACCCATCGAATGAACTTTTGATACAATTTGAGGAGATTTTAATATCGCAGTTGTTTGAAGTGGTGGAAAGCGCCCCCCCTCGGTGGGCGTTGGAGACCCAAGGAAAATTTACAGGAATTTATGGAAGCCGGAGTGGGTGTGTTTTTTTCCGAAAAGGTGGCGGTGAGTAAGTTTTTTTTTCGAAAATGGGGCGGTAGACCCCGAGAATTTTTTTTTTCGCTCGCCAAGTGACAACATTATCACGACGACAACTATCGCGGTGGACGCATTAGAGGTTATGGAACATATGTTCTATGTTTCACGTCCAGCAAGCGGAGAGTGTTCGGGCTACAGTTGTTGGAAGTTGTGTATGTTATCATATGAGGTCGTAAAAATGGGTGATGTAAAAAAATAGCAACGAACAAACATCGAATTTCTTGTGAATATGGGCAAGTGGATGGCTCGAATCGTTACCAGTCTTGGGTCTTCCAATACGACCCTGAGATTAAAAGAATGAGCTCGATGTGGGTTGGGGAAGGATAATCACAGATCAAAAGAATATTAATGTCTTTCTTCGATATTGATGACGTGATCCACCGGCAATTCGTTCCAGATAGTCAATGCAGCGTTCTACCATGAGGTTTTAAAGCGCTTGAAGGCGCGGATAACCCTCGTTCGCTTGAATCTTGTCAAAAATGGATGGATTCTTCATCACGAAAATGGGTCGTCCCATCTCACAATGATTGTCCGCGAATTTTTGATTTCGCTAAGCATGCCGATGCCAACCCCCCCCCCCCCAATATATGCTCTGCAAAAAAAATTGTCGTTCTTTAAAAGCCACATTTCGTATTTGCAACAAGTGTGCACAAGCTAACTTGGGATGAAGTAAAACACATGGAATCTCATACCAAATGGAATAAACTTTATGATAATTTGAAATTACCTTGATTTCATCTGTACCTTCAGACTTAATAGTTTAATCTCAGACACTAACGTGAAGAAAACTTTTGAGATCTTAGAAGACCTAAACGATACTTCACATCCCGTTAAATATTAGCAAAGGTGAAAAGATCTTTGATTGGTAATTTTCTCACAAATATTTACGGAGCAATTTTTTGAAGATTAAAGAAGCTTCATTGCTACCAAAGCAAATGTAAGTTGGCCTTTCGAACGGGTTAAAGCATTGCTCTAGTAACTTCTGGTTTTGTTATTCCGGTTTAGGTTAAATTTTACTAGAAAATGTTTAAAAATATCCACCTGAGAAGGTCTAATTAAGATTGATTTTGGATACGTCCTTCTATTTTGCTTTTCCCAAAAGCACTATCAACTCCAGGTACCAAAACCTGTCTTAAAATAAACTTTGTAATTTAATTCACTCGGGTCAGTGGATGTCATATTGGAGGCGGAATAATTAAAAGCAATTACAACTTATGTATACTCGGGATGAGGATATGCTACCAATTTTATCTGGCATTACCCATTTCAAGGAAAAAGCTAATCCTTACTCAAACAACCTGCCCGAATTAGGCTATAAAAAGAACCTTTCAGGCCTACATTTTATGACACAGAAAATTGCTATGCTTATGCCCAACGCCAGTACTGGGACATTTCCTTCAGCATCTTTTGCTCTAAATATCCCCTTGAACTTGTCAATTTGCCTTCCAAGTTGTAGCAATTCTGTGGCAACAGCTCCCAAATGAGTCACAAAATATGCAAATGAAAACACATCACTACCCGCCACCCTACAACCCAGAGCCCAACACACACCGCACCGGGTGTTCCACTTGAATATCTGTGCCTACTATAAGACCAATATGCTGAGGAAAGTTTAAACTAAGACAATGCAGGGGACGCGCAGCATGGGGATCTGGCGAAATTAAAACACAACAAAACAAGGCAATTTGCATTTTAATATGTCATTTCGTCAAATAAAATTTTTCGCTAAGAAAACTTTACCCTGTGCCAGCGGAAGCTGTACATCCGACTGCGTGCATTGTTGTTTCGGGCAGAGGGTGACTCTGTGGACGAGTTGGTTGTGCAGGGTGCGCGCAAACAATGAACTGCCTTTGCAACAAACATGTCTCGATGTTTTTAGCCTGTAGCAATTTTGGAAAGCCTTAGCCAATTGTCCTCGCCCCTCACTACTACAAAATGTCGCTATCATTTGACATCCCCTACTTCTGGCACGGCCAGAGATAAGGGAAAGTTTTCGCAACGTCTACAGAGTACTATAAGATGTTTTCGTACTTTTGCACAAGAAATGACCAATCAGCATAATTCGCTTAACGTCTATTGTTCGCCGCTTGGTTAAAGCAAGAAAGAAGAGCCAAGTTTCTCCATGAGGATGAAGAAACTTTTCAATTGCAACTAATGAAGTTTTAATTGCAACTGCGAGCTCTGTCCACTCCGAGGATAGAACTTTCGAATAGAAATATTTTACTTCGCCGTGGTAGATTCCTGAGAATTGTAGACACACTATTGAAGCTAATAGTCATGAAAATGTAGCAATCATGGGGCTAGTTTTCTGAATAAGTATTTTCGTCTAGAAACAAATACATTTGAATCAGACACCCCAACTAGCATGAACTCCTAAGTCAGTCTTGAAATCGACTGAACTGATTCTCTAAGTTCCCCAAGTTCATCGTACTAAAGTCCTAGGCTAGTTCCCCAACAGCCTCTACAAACGCATAAAGTTTTCAGGATTGTAAAACTCCAAAATAAAGGCATAAATGTCGCTGAATGCAAGATATTGAGAAATACGATTGAGAGTGATATTGCTTGGTACCTGTTATTATATTATTAAAAAACAAGCGGCTTGTTTTTGCTCTGACTAAAAACAGTCCCGGCAGGACAAGGCTTTTATTTTCGAGTTGCAAAACCAGGCGTAAGAAGGAAAATGCGGCAGCTTAGGAGATGTTGCACTCTATCGAATATGTCTTTAAAAATCGTTTGAAAAAAGATTAGCCGGGAACATCTCCAGATGGAGCCCATCTACCTGGAGATTCTAATGAAACGCCTAAAGTGGGACTGATATCGCCAAAGAAATTGGAGGAACTTGATTTTGAGCTGCGACAAAGAAAAGCAGATAAAAGTGTAGTAGTAGAAGGCAAAAAAACATCTTTTAAAAACGCACTATACGGCAAACCAAAACCAGTAAGATATAAAAAATTTACATATTTTTTTCAGAGTCTAAATGTTAGGTCTTTTAACTCTATGCTCTCAAAGTGGAAGCATTCTTGCATAGCTAAAAAATTTTACGCTGTATTTGGAGGATCTCAGTGATGATGAAGCAGAGGCAGAAAAAAGCATAAACATACCTGATGTAGGGATTGAAGAGCGCCACTGTCAAAGTATAACCAAGAACTAAGAAAGGTTAGCCGAAAGTCCTGGAAATGGCATTTATTTACATGAAATATCCATAGTGGCCAAATTTCAAAAAGTTCTGTCTGAAAGCAATTCTAATGAAGTCAAAATGAGCGGATCTTTCCGCTGTTTGAAAGGTGTATGATATATCCCAAAGCAAGGCGTGACGATGCTTTACGTCCCGGTGAAATCATTCAGGTTTATCTGCCTTACTTTCTTCTTAGTAAAAATTACAGAAAAAGTGTTGGATCATCACATTAGACACAAATTCTACGCTGTTCAGTCTTTTATTAAGGGCTGAAATGTCAAGGATATGCTATATAAACAGCTTCGTGTTAGTGGTTTCTCATCTCATGAAAAGAGTTATATAATCAATTTCAAGTACAAATTTTAGCTATCGAATGTCGCGTTTACGAGTTGCAGATAGTCAAGCGACGATTAAGGCTCTCAGCTCTTATACTGTGAATATGTTATATTCCTTATGTGCCTTATAACTTAGTTAATTAGTTAGGAAACAACCGTGGAATAAAAAGATTGTTGATACTCTTTGGGTTCAAACACCTCTGTTGTATATCTAATATCAACGCTAGGAAAAGGGTAAAAAGAAAAGATCCTTAAAGCTAATACGTAAGTCAGAATATTTCTCTTGAGGTTGCATTATACTTACATATTTATCGTAAGTTGTACATATCGCATCTAAGGTGATCCATATACTAAAAGGTGATGTTCACCTATCTTGTATGCCGTTGATATTACATCCAGGTCTAGTTATATTTAAATACAGAAATTAGTCAATCCCACTGGATACTGGATACCAATGTTATTTTATGGCTTTATGGTTTCCTCTAGGACAATCTTGGGTACGTTATGGCGTTTTTGTTTTTAAGTCAAAAGCCTGAGATGCAGTAGCAGAGAAAAATAAGAAGGCAAAATTATACTCCGCACCTTACAATATCTCAACTTATTGTCTCTACAATTGGTTGATGATAAATAGAGAGTACTATTCAGGTTAATGCTTCAACGCTCCATAGAATAACAGAAGTTTTAAACAGCCCACAGCTATGCTCTGAGCGGTATTGTTCATGGTTCTTCAGGTGTTGGGAGCGAATCCCACAGGCTTCCGGCTTTTTATTGAGAGCAGAAAAATCTTTAGAAACTACTGAGTGTTACCAATAACTAAGCATTCGAAATTCAGGTTATAATAAATAAGCCCAATTACAGCATCTATTAATGAATCCCTCAAATCTAATAAGAACCATTAATGAATCATATAAACTAGCAATAATTGCAATATTGCTATGTGATTTGATATAGCGCAAGATTTTATTTTCATTAAAAAATTTCTCATACCTTACAAGACTTCTGATTTGGTATCTATTCTGTGCTTGTGGAGTTGTGAATATAAGATAAGAGGTATGTGCCAGTTTGGCAACGTGTGTAACGCCAATCAGACTTATGTTCCTCGGTGGTGTTAAGTGCAATTTTCAACTCGTCAATTCAATAGCGTTAACAGGCTCGAATAGTGTAATGTATGTACAATTGAGTGCAGAGCTGGAAAACCGAAAACTCGAGCAGCATTCTGATAACAAATTTTAGGTGAAGAAGGAAAACGTAGTAGAAATTTACAAAACATTAAAACAGGCTTGTGGAAAGCATGCTATATCAAGCGCACAATCTTATAGGTGATATACACATCCTTTGGTAATTCTAAGAGTGCAAAAAGCGAACTTCGTTTTCGAAGATTATGCTTATAAGAAAATAACGAAAATAGAACCAAAATGAGAGTCCTTTTGTGACTTGGCCGATATTTGATCTTCGGATGTATCGAGTTCATTTCGGATCATCACATTTTGACCCAGAAACTGGATAAGCGGAAAATTTAAAAAATTTTCACTGACAACATCGTTCTCGAATTTCCGATCGAAAAGAGTATTCCAGTGGTCCAATTCTCCCGTACTTGACTTACGTCAATCAGCGAATATTAACAATATTCACACTGACCTGTTTATATTGGATTATTATCTAATAGTCTGGAATTGGATGCGTGATCTGGAATCTATAGATGATCAAGTCTGTTTACTTTATACTATGGAATATTTGTGCAATTAGTAAGTCCCTAAGTTCCAATTCCTGTCCGTAGTTTTCTATGAAAAGAAAACATTTGATTCACAATACCGATGAGCTAACTAAAACTGATAATAGCAGTAATGCCAAGATTATGCAGGACCTGCTAAAGCAGGTTACTCCCACGACCGATGTTATTGCTCATACCCCTTTTTTATTACCTCCCGTAGCTGAAGGTACTTCCAATAATAATGATCATAGCTTTAGTTTCCGCGGTGTAGTTCTACAGAAAATGCTTACAATAATTTTCTTCATCAAACCGGATGTTGTTGAGCCTGATAACATGAATCCAAAGTTTGTGAAAATCATTACCCACAAGTTACACAGAACTTGTTCCCCCTTGTATTACGCAACCCACCTTCCAGTATGTGCCCTCCACCGAGTAAAAGGTGAAATCCTTCTTATTACCTATTTTTAAATAGACTTTGAAATATTTACTTGATAAAATTTCCCTGTACTGCATTAGGAGATTAGAGAAAGTTTGGTGTCTAAGTTCATCTTCCACAGAGCCTCTTTCGTCATCTTGTAACATATTTATGCTCCTATTAGACGAGTTCACTCCGCTTCAGAGAGTACACAGCTCATCACGTAAAAATAATTATTTCTTGAAATATCTTTGAAATTCTTAATCAATATTCCCCAATATGGAAGGAGTAGGCAATTTAACTTCAAAATGAATTAACCAATTCCCAGACTCCATAAATTAAATCAACCGCTTTATAGCCCAAGCATCCAACACATTAAAAATTACAAGCTCAATGAACGAGCTTTATATCTTAATCTATTCACTTGAACAAGTATTGAAATTCATATCTCGTCAATATAATCCCCGGGAAAATCAGCCCCAAACGAGAATTTTAAAGGAAGGCAAATGGCATACTCAACGGCCGAACTTCTCTTATCTTAATGGACGCATCAAATCAGCTTTCAATTGTTTGCGTATCACTTCTGTATAGCTGTCAGCAATAAATAAAAATTTATACGATGCCATTATGGAGGATCATATTCTTAAATCAGCTTGAAAAGGATGTGACGGGGGTGTTGGTCACGTGTCAGTGGTTAAATTCGTGGTACATGTGCCAGCCTGTTCGCAATATCCGGATGTTTCCTCTTCCCTCAGTTTAATTGAAGTTTACCTGAACCCGATGATTACACATCCTTTCGTATGGTGAAAAAAGGATTCTTACAGCTCCAACACTTGAAGACTTTATTTATGGCTTACGGGCATCCATTGAGAGTAAAGAAAAAAGGTTATCCTTGTTGAATATGTGATTTTTGGGATCATCCCTACCGCTTACCTCGATTTCTACTTTGAAGGATACATCGACGCCTGAATTGGCATTCAAGAAAGGTCCAATTTCCCATGTGTTTTCCACTTAGCATAGACCATCCGCGATAATGGCATACATCCATTCGAAGGTTATCCATACCACGGTAATTGTAAATCATGAAAATTTTGACATTGGAACTATGGCAAAAGTTCAGGTTGGATGAAGGAATCCCATTCCTTCCTAAGCCACTGGGTTGATTTCTGTCATTGGGTATCGTTACGTTCATTGTATTCACCACGGATATATGACTGGATTGGGTATTGGCCAAAAATGATTTATTAGGGCTGTTCCTGTTTCCGGAATCAAAGGCAACCCTCGATTTGCTGTATTAGTGAGTAACAAGAACCTTTCAATAATTTTTGAGCAAAAAAGGGTCGTTCATCCCCTTGAGATATTCAAAAGGATGGCGAGAATTTGTGGTTATGGGGTTTGGAAACTTCGAATACATATTTGTGGAAAAAATTTTGTCTGACGCTTGGTTGTTTGTAATTTACGAATCTTGTTTGCTTTGCCTAAATAAAAGTGGCGCTTACTTAGAAGAAGTTTACGAGAAATTAAAGTTGTAATTTTGTTTAGACAATATTAGGAGAAAGTTCCTTTTTGATTGAAATAAATTGAGGAACTATGGTGCCCGTCGAAGTTTACAGCTTTAGTGCATCAATGAAGGAATAGCCTTCGCCGCCAAAGTAAAAGAGGATCAAAGGGAGGAGTGCAAGGTGCTGAAATCTTTATTCCTCCAGTATTGTACTCATTTGAGTAATCGTAATTTTCTATCTAATAGAAGACAAGCACGAAATTTCTTGGTACATTCCTATGTTATTTTCAGAAAACTTTCAGATAAATCTCCAATAGTGTGGAGAATGTGTTGCAGAAAGGCTAGACAGTTCATACCACAGAAACATATATTCGATTCAATTAAAAATGCCGCCTGTATAAAAGGCGACAAGAGGGAGAATCTGGAATTTTCAAACAATCCTTATCCCATATCCCCATTTTCCCTCCAAGGCTGTGCTTAGCATCATAGGGTATCCCCTGAGCTTTGGCATCACCGTAAAAAAAAAAAAAGAATTTTGGGTATATTTTAAACAATTTCAACAATATCAGGTCTTAGAAGGATTGAAGGTAACACGATTACCTCTGGGATAGTGTTGTTTACAGATATTTGGACGGGGTTGAGAGCGAATGATATCAAATCAAAAAGAAAGTAGGTGAAAGAATTGAACCTTATTCTACCCCGGTATTAACCAATAGAGATTAAATAAAATGGCCAAAAAGAAATACCATGTTTACATGCCGAATTGAAAGTGAATCGAAACCGGATTGGATTGACGAAATTAGCATCTAAATGAGGATTTGATCGAAACTGAATTCTGTGAGTTCGATCCTAAAAATTTGTGGAATTGTCTTAGCTAAATCTCATGAAATGTGCATATAAACGGGATTGACTTGGAGAAATCGGTCTAAATTGCGTTGCATGGAACTCTAAGGACTCTCAGCGTTGAACCGTTTTTATTCAACTGGATCAACACGATGCTAAAAAGCCAGTTAATAAAGGCAGTATTTGACGAAAACAGTTCAGCAAAGTGGATCTGGAAAGTCACACCCGCAAGGAGTGTGCTCTCGCTCAACCTATGTCTGCTCTGCTGCAACTCTACTTTAGTCTCTCTCTGGAAGCGGAGGTTTTAGACTGTCGTTTATGCTGACGACCGAGCTGTCTTGGTTTCGGGCAACCTAATTGCGACCATTATTGAACTGATAGAAAGACCTTTACAAAAGGTTTAAAGGTGGACTACCAACTGTGGTCTGAATAACAATTGTGATTGTGGCCATGGATTATACAGTCTCACATTTCGATTTTTGAAGATAAGTACTACGTATATACGTTAGTATCTCTAGCAAAGCAGTTGATAAGCTTGCGAAAAGAATTCAAATATTGCTCTATCGGCCCGATCCATAGATAGGCTTTTAAATTAGTCAAAGAACGAGATTGATCCACAAGCTAACAACAGATGAAGTAGGGTATATATATTTATGAAATCTGTATACAGCTGTTGCCAAAAATTTTTCTTAAGAGAACGGTTTCCTTGCTTTTTAGAAGACGCATAAACATACGTAACATCACTGCTATCGTGCCAAGGTTTCTGCAGAAGGAAGCTGAAAACATGCAGCTTTCTCTACGAATATTCTGGTCTGGCTTGATGAAGAAAGATATCACTAAGGGTATACTTAACCAAGTCACTGGAGCAACTAGCATACAAGGAGTTAAGAAGAATAGAAGGATATGTTGCTTGGCTAGGAGCTCGCCGCTCCCCTTCCCCATTTGCTTGCCTTATAAGAACCCTCTCAAGTGAAATTTCATGTTTATGTTATCACATTTTCCCACATTGGGACCGTCACTCTAACCCAACCTAACCTTCCAGTATATCTATTACTCCTACTTATTATTAGTAGCACAGGTTTTGCACACTTTTTCAGATCTACTTTTCAAACTATCACTGCTTCTAAAGCCCCCTACCACACGATAGGGAGCGGTATTGGTGTGCAATGACACTTGTATATATCTAGACTACAATTTATTTGGTTTGGAGTCCTTAGGTCGATAAGACTATATATTATACATTTTCCTCGCATTTGTATACCCTATATAACAGATAGGGTATACTAGTTTTAATCCAAGGTTTGTAACGCATAGAACCAATAATCCTAGAGCAGAATGAATTATATACATATGCTCAGAATGTGAAAACAAATCGATTTAAGTATGTCCGTCTGTCTGTCCGTCCGTCTGTATACACGATAACTAGAGAACGAATTGAGCTAGAAGGTTGTGGACATAATTCAGATAGGGAACAACGTACAGCTCTCAAGTTTGGTAAGGAGCAATTTTATGAGACACTTAACTAAAAAAACGAAAATAGCTCATATTCCTCCACTCCTTGGTAGGGCCACCATATTGGATTTTTTGATTATTGGACATAACTCGAAGGGAAAGCAACTTATCATTTTGAAATTCTGTATAGATGTATTTTATGAGACTCCAAGTCGAAAAAACGAAAATAGGCAACGTCCCCTCTATCCCTTGGTTTGGCCGCCATATGTGAATTTTTGAGTTATTGAGAAGACCAAAGTAGTCTTTCCATTCAACTACTAGTCAGATGGTGTATCTGTATGGAGGATCCTGACATATAGCTAATTATATATTATTTTGAGAGGACATCCCTTATTCATTAACGATATTCCTGAGAAATGCTAAATTTTTTTGGAAAAAGCAAAATTCTGACGAATTAGCTGCAAGCCGCTGGAGCGTTTTAGTTATTTTAGTAGAAAAAAAAATTATGCTGAAAACATTTTCGATGTTAATAAATATTGCTAACTTTGATTGTTTAGAGGGAAGGTTTTTCTCAACGAAGCTTTAAGCCCATTCGCTTGCACGTATCGAGAGTAATCCCCTATTGGATGTTGCATTTCAATAATCTTTAGAATAAAGGAGATTAAGCTTACTGGTGACACCTCGGCGATACCTTCAATTAATCCATAAAACCATATACAGGATTATTTTTTAT
>QYTT01082832.1:42170-58613 GCA_006980735.1 Dasypogon diadema
TATTTTCAGAAAACTTTCAGATAAATCTCCAATAGTGTGGAGAATGTGTTGCAGAAAGGCTAGACAGTTCATACCACAAAAACATATATTCGATTCAATTAAAAATGCCGCCTGTATAAAAGGCGACAAGAGGGAGAATCTGGAATTTTCAAACAATCCTTATCCCACATCCCCATTTTCCTCCCTGCCAAGGCTGTGCTTAGCATCATAGGGTATCCCCTGAGCTTTGGCATCACCGTAAAAAAAAACCGACAGAATTTTGGGTATATTTTAAAGAAATCCAACAATATCAGGTCTTAGAAGGATTGAAGGTAACCGATTACCTCTGGGATATTGTTGTTTACAGATATTTGGACGGGATTGTGAGCGAATGATATCAAATCAAAAAGAAAGTAGGTGAAAGAACTGAACCTTATGGTACCCCGGTATTAATCAATAGAGATTAAATAAAATGGCCAAAAAGAAATACCATGTTTACATGCCGAATTCAAAGTGAATCGAAACGGGATTTTATTGACGAAATTAGCATCTAAATGAGGATTGGATCAAAATTGGATTTAGTATCCTATTTGCGACCATTATTGAACTGATAGAAAGACCTTTACAAAAGGTTTAAAGGTGGACTACCAACTGTGGTCTGAATAACAATTGTGATTGTGGCCACGGATTATACAGTCTCACATTTCGCTTTTGAAGATAAGTACTACGTATATACGTTATTATCTCTAGCAAAGCAGTTGATAAGCTTGCGAAAAGAATTCAAATATTCCTCTATCCGCCCGATCCATAGATAGGCTTTTAAATTAGTCAAAGAACGAGATTGATCCACAAGCTAACAATAGATGGAGTAGGGTATATATATTTATGAAATCTGTATACAGCTGTTGCCAAAAATTTTTCTTAAGAGAACGGTTTCCTTGCTTTTTAGAAGACGCATAAACATACGTAACATCACTGCTATCATGCCAAGGTTTCTGCAGAAGGAAGTTGAAAACATGCAGCTTTCTCTACGAATATTCTGGTCTGGCTTGATGAAGAAAGATATCACTAAGGGTATACTTCACCAAGTCACTGGAGCAACTAGCAGACAAGGAGTTAAGAAGAATAGAAGGATATGTTGCTTGGCTTCGAGCTCGCCGCTCCCCTTCCCCATTTGCTTGCCTTATAATAATCCTCTCAAGTGAAATTTCATGTTTATGTTATCACATTTTCCCACATTGGGACCGTCACTCTAACCCAACCTAACCTTCCAGTATATCTATTACTCCTACTTATTATTAGTAGCACAGGTTTTGCACGCTTTTTCAGATCTACCTTTCAAACTATTACTGCTTCTAGAGCCCCCTATACCACACGATAGTGAGCGGCATTGGTGTGCAATAACACTTGTATATATCTAGACTACAATTTATTTGGTTTGGAGTCCTTAGGTCGATAAGACTATATATTATACATTTTCCTCGCATTTGTATACCCTATATAATAGATAGGGTATACTAGTTTTAATCCAAGGTTTGTAACGCATAGAACCAATAATCCTAGAGCAGAATGAATTATATACATATGCTCAGAATGTGAAAACAAATCGATTTAAGTATGTCCGTCTGTCTGTCCGTCCGTCTGTATACACGATAACTCGAGAACGAATTGACCTAGAAGGCTGTGGACATAATTCAGATAGGGAACAACGTACAGCTCTCAAGTTTGGTAAGGAGCAGTTTTATGAGACGTTTAACCAATAAAACCAAAATAGCTCATATTCCTCCACTCCTTGGTAGGGCCACCATATTGGATTTTTTGATTATTGGACATAACTCGAAGGGAAAGCAACTTATCATTTTGAAATTCTGTATAGATGTATTTTATGAGACTCCAAGTCGAAAAAATGAAAATAGGCAACGTCCCCTCCAACCCTTGGTTTGGCAGCCATATGTGAATTTTTGAGTTATTGAGAAGACCAAAGTAGTCTTTCCATTCAACTACTAGTCAGATGGTGTATCTGTATGGAGGATCCTGACATATAGCTAATTATATATTATTTTGAGAGGACATCCCTTATTCATTAACGATATTCACGAGAAATGCTAAATTTTTTTGGAAAAAGCAAAATTCTGACGAATTAGCTGCAAACCGCTGGAGCGTTTTAGTTATTTTAATAGAAAAGAAAAAATGATGCTGAAAACACTTTCGATGTTAATAATTATTGCTAACTTTGATTGTTTAGAGGGAAGGTCTTTCTCAACGAAGCTTTAAGCCCATTCGCTTGCACGTATCGAGAGTAATCCCCTATTGGATGTTGCATTTCAATAATCTTTAGAATAAAGGAGATTAAGCTTACTGGTGACACCTCGGCGATACCTTCAATGAATCCATAAAACCATATACAGGATTATTTTTTATTAAGTTTGTTATCATATAGGATGTCTGGTAATCTGTCTAAATTGTTTTAGAGTTATTCAAAAAGCAGATTATTTCGCCAGAGAAGATCACCTTAGGATACTTTCAAAAAGGGAGTGGACAGTACTCTCACTAAATTTCTCTCCATTTATTCTTCATTCGTAAACACTCCCTTCAACTACATACATTCTATAACTTTCTGTTCAAAAAATCCCTAATTGTAGCACTAAATAAATTTATTACTTTAATTGCTTACAAAACTGCATTATCTTCCTACTTCTTCTGCTGTTACCACAATTCACGCTGAATTATTTGCACTGGGTCGAACCCATCTCTTACCTGGGCGCATTAAAACTTTTCCCATTCATTCGCAGTTGCCGTATAACACTTTGATTTGTTTGAACCTGAGCTTCGATTATATTCGTCTGTGTCCTGATTTTCCACCCTCTCAACTAATGCTCGTAACCAATATCCATTGGAAAATTACCAATAAAGCCCCCACTTAAATTGATTTTCACGCTCGACTCAGTTCAAATAGTTTTCCGTAGAATGAAGCGTTCGAACTGAGCGAATCTATATCCGTAGAAGTGTATTAAATCTCCGCAAAAAGACGTATTGCAGTAGTGGCAACAACACTGCCACCAAAAGGATCATGCCGAGTGTGGCTGGAGTACTTTGTGGTGTGGCGTGATAGGAGACCACTATCGAGTGGATCCAGATGTACAGACACAGGACGAGAACTAGACATGACCTAAAGGCGAAGTGTTTGCCTGCACAAATACTTGCTGCGAGCCTTTTACATTTTTCGGATAATAAGAGTCTTCGAGAGGAGAATAACCCAGCACCATACGTATATTATATATATATATATTACAGGACACCAGCAAACGGAACATAGGATGGAGGAAACAGCGCTTCAGGATTCTACACCAGTCAAATATAATATCCGAGAAAATTCTTGCTTTAAAGACCTGTACTCCTTCGCTGATTTATACCTCTCAATACACATTACTGCACTGGAAAAATATTATCCTAGTTCCGGCACGAGGATGCGATTCCTTAGTGTCTGCGGAACGGGGAGTACTTCGATATCATGGGAGAAATATAAACGTGTCCAAGCAATGAAGCAATGAGCGAGAACAGTGTGAAAAGTTGTATAAGAGCTTGACTATACGTCGATTGCTGCAGAATATTTGTAGAACGTTCTCCCTGCCTCAGTTTATTATATTACGCCCCAGATTGGCAGCTACACTATTGTCTTCATATTATAGGTGAGAGGAGATCGCACCACCGCACCAGCACTTAACCATTTTCTTCCTTAAATTTGCATAGACCGGTGTCAGGTGGAAGACCTATATGATTGCCTATGCGACGTGTGTCTCGCACAAATCCAATGCCAGAGTGAAGGGTTAAAGAGAACATCTGTAAAATATTTTGTATTCGGGGAATGTGAGCTGTAAAGGAGCACCTTCATAAAAATACTGCTCACGTTTGATCCTACATTTGGATATGATATGCTCAAGTATTTGAGGATTCCCGCATTAGTTTCCGTCTGAGCAAATTTACTAGTCCTATAATGTTGGTGTTCATTCCATTTATTAGCTTCATTTTTATCTGAAGCCATTCGCCGGGAATTTAATATTGTGAGTGGAAGTCTTTTGATGAGCATCTAGATATTTTTATGGATAGATTAAAGATGGTTCCACCGGAAACTAAATAAGCTCAGCTTACGGATTTGTTTTCGTTTTTTTTTAATATCAAGGTAAACATTACAGCCACTTGACATTTATAAAATGTTGTAAAATTTAATAAATAGTAAGTATTGGTACTCGTCAGATTGAAAGTGTACTTTTTATACTCTAGGTGTAGATTAAGCAAACCTTTGTAACACATAAAAACGTTCATGATACACAGAATTAAATTACATTGTCAATAATGAGAGCAGAAAAGGAATCGTTTATTATTGTCTAGAAATTTTGAGCTATAGACAGAGCTGGGCAAATCCTTAAGACAAAGTACTTAAGAGAAGTACAAATACCGAAGGTCTGAGTAGTTTAGCGTAAGTACAAGTACCGCATATATGAAAAGTACGTAACTAAGTACGACTAAAAAGTACTGAGCACTTTTTAAAGTACTTTTTTCTCATTTATCAGGTTGCCATATGAGAAAATCTTCTATTAATTCTTCTGAGAAACTACTGAAGAAGAGTTGCACCAGCAATCAAAACATCGATTATTTTAAAAAATTGATCCCAGTATTTGTTAAAAGTCAACCCACAACATATTCGTTTTTAATTATATATATACTATATATATGGCTTTTTCTTCGTCATTGTAGGGTTGCAGGTAGCAGGATGGCCTACAGATTTAAAGGCCCTTATGGTTGATCTCTGTGATAAGAAACATACTGCATAAGTGATGGAGGAAGAATCGAATTACGGATAATCGGAGACTTTTCGAATATCAACGGAACTTGGTTGTAAGAAATATTGCGCAAGCTAAGACCAGACTCTTTAATAAACTACTTAAAGCACTCTGTGTTCTGCGTAATTATGATCGCAGTTGAAAAGAAATGGAATTGTTTGTTTTGGCGGTGTCAATGCGTTTGCGATCTTTCTCAATATCCCCGGAGGATGCCGTCTTTGCAGAACTATTAAGTCGGAGACTATGGGACCTGATTTAGTGGACACAAGAGTTTTAAAACTGGTCTCGTCTACTATTTTGTTTTTTATTGCTCGCATTTTCAACAGCCAAAGAACGGTAATTTTGTACCGCATGTTTAGGATTTTTATCCCGATAGAAATGAAAGCGCCGCAAAATACGCACACTTTCTCCTTTATGGGCGTGAGTTCGATTCCTGTAAGGGGCGCGGTGATTTATCTGGGTACCAATAAGAATTGTACTTGTGAAGTCATTGGAATGTTGCACTGTAAAAATTTCATGCCAAAAAATTGTATGGCTTTCTTGCAACATTTGTCAGGTTAAAATTTTCTCAGTTCCCTCTTCCCGAAAAATTCTTTCCATCATATGCATTATAAGATTGTCTCCTAGGCTTAAGCAAGACCTAAAAAAAGGCTTTCAGCAGTGTAGGTATGCTAACATTGTAGATTGCTACTTTGCTCCCTGAAAACGTACCTTAAGTCTATGTACATAAAATTGTTGTACAATCTTATATACACTAAGCAACCATGTTATCTCTATCGATATATACAATTCTTGAATTGCGGCTCGATAGCAGAATACACTGTTGCCTCGATCTCAATTTGCTATTGATGAGCACCAGAGCAAGGGCAGATATACTAACAGAACGTGTGTTTATCTGCAAAGTATGCTTTTTTTGCAGGCAGAGATTGCGGAGCGCCTCTACCTATCGCGGTCATCTAGGGCCTTTGGAGGCTTTTAATATAGCCTATGACTTTGTGGGTGCTAATCTAGAAACATCATTTGGCTAAAATTATCAACCTATCAAGATTTTTCTTTCGTTGCTGGAAGAGTACCTTCCGGTAGAAATGAATGTTTTCCACTCGTGATCTTCCAAACAGAATTGATACGCGTCATTCTCAGATCGGATAGTAGGTCTGCTAAAATTCTTATCTTCGATTTGTTGAACTTGAGAAATTTCTCTGTTTTCTTTCGTAAATACTTAGGGTCCGGTTGGTTAATCAAATATCATGTTTGGCTCTATCCTCCCATGACTGGAAAATAGCAAATTATCCTTAAAGCAAGTGTATATTTTATTTGCATAGATCTCCTTATCGAATGCCACCTGATACTTTTTCAAACAGTGTGTGACTTTGAGGGCCCATAATTATAGTGGACAAATTAAGAATTTCATCATTTTGTACTTTCAAGATTCGTCAACTCGCAGGTTGACTATATGTATTGTACGCTTCCTTCTTCTGTTGTTAGTTATAAAACGTCGTTGGAATTGATAAAAGTATTTTTCCTTTCTTTCAGTCATCAAATTTTATCACAAAATATTTAAGCATCTCTTTTAGCATTCCTTTTAAGTTTTTTTAAGGTATTGCCTAAGTCAAAGGGGGAAAATCGTAGGAAACACACAGCACAGCTTAGGCGGAAGGAAATTAGGGAAGAGGAGATTGGTAAATTAACCTGACAAATGTTGCAAGTGAACCACAATTTTTTGACATAAAATTACGGAGTAACATCCCAGTGCCTTCGCAAGTACAATTCTCGTCAGTAGAATTACCTCAACCACTGGTACCCAGATATAGCGCCGCGCCCTGTGCAACATTTGAACCCACGCCAACAAAAGAGAAAATCTATAGCCTTGCGTCTAAGCCCACTCGGCGACCGGCGTTAAACATTTTGAAACTCTTGGCTAGAGCCACATTCCATGGAATCGCCTTTGAAACATTTTAATTAAAGCCTTAAAATTGAAGGTTTGAACGATGAGAATAACTTCATAAAATGGGCAATCCTCCTAAAGCGTCCAAGCAGTATTATGAAAAAATCTTAAGTGGCACGCGATATTGAAGGCATTTAAACATCCGAACGATAAGTTTACGCCAGCAACGTTGGAATTCATACCTATCCCAGACAAAGACGGAGCAAACAAATTGCACACATTCTCCCTTTATAAATCAGAAGATAATTTAATGTTAACAATCTCATTATTAAGACACTTTCATTAACGGCGAGACTAGCTTCTTCCTGCTGAAAGGACGACGTTGACTGGCCTCTGAAAGAGGTTTTCCTTTTTTTTTTTAATAAGAGCAACCTTAAGGAGAAGAACTGCTGGGCAGAAAGACGTGAAGGAAAAGAGGATTAATAGCCTCGGATTTATTCTGTACACTGAGCGTTTTTCATGTTATATGAGCCTCTGTAATCCCCAGCAATTTACACTATAGAATACGTCGCCTATGCATGGAACAAGGATAACGATTATCATTTCAGCTTGTCTTAGGATTCACTTTTTCACTTTTCGTCTCCGCAAGTGATAAACACTGTATCTTTCCCGTAACTAAAAGCGATACGTAACCAGACAGACATATGAACTTTTGCGCACGGAAGCAGAGTGGGAGGACATTGTCTAAGTATATCCGTGCTATATGCAACAGCAGCTACGATACGTCTGGCTGATATCCTCCGTGGAAACTAGAGACAACCATGAAAACCTTGATTAATGTCCGACAATTTAGCGGAGTTATTTGAGTGCACATATATTAAAAGGATAGTTGCTGTGAGGAAGAAGTGCTCGAGGAGGAAGGCCAAGTTCTACAGGACCATGTAATAGTTGCCCAGAGTGTAAGACAATCCGTCGGAGAGTGTGGCTCTTATACGGGTGTTTGCGTCAGTTCGGCTCGTTCTAGACAAACACAAACTTTTGCATTCCCAATGATATCTCGTCGAGTTGTTTGTTCTTCAATGCCACATCATCCCATGTAACCACTGCAGGAGCCCAGTAAATGAAGGAAATGTTAAACGCTTAAGCGCCTGATATATAACCTGGCTTTAAGGTGATTTTAATTACACGAAATTAATTTGGATTAACGTTTGATGCTTGGCAGTGATATATATGCGAGGAGAACGTACTTTTTCAGCAGTGTGGGTCTTGGTGGTTATGCGGACATTTTTCAAGTGGCTTTAGGGGCTTTTTGTGAAATTACATACTTTAGTGCAGTTCGGGCTAATTGCTGTGGGAATAATGAACTACAAGTTTGTAAAATGAGTTTTGAATTGGTGCTGGAAGGAAAACTGTTTCGCTCTTGGATCCCCATTAAGTGCAATTACTCAAAAATTGTTAGAAATATGACCGGAAAAATCAGTGCCTATTTAGTCAATTTTAGACAAACTCCCATTCTAAACGAAAGACCGTACCAACACAAGGTCAACAATAATTTACCATAATTTACAGCGTGTTGAAGGCTTGATTGAGTTTAAAACATAAAAAAAGAAACAGAAACTAACCTTGTGACGCCCTGAAGGAGTGGAAGGATCGCCCTGTTTCATAGTTTAATCGCGTAGAAATTTCATGTTCACTAGAGCAACAATTTCCTACACGATTGTGTATTCCTAAAGAAAACACCGTAGAGGTTTCGAAACATGAGAACTTATTGGAAATTGATTTTCATTGGTACTTTGAACAAAAGTATCTTCACTTTTATTTCGATTCTTTGAAAATTCTTTAAACGTAAACTAGGCCCTACTCTTGAAAATACTCACGGTTAAAAAAGCTTCGAATAGTGTCGTTAATCCTATTATATTCACAAACCTATGTAGCTTAACGCATAAACCTATGTTTCTGAACGCTTCTCAAAATCGTGGTAGTGCTTTACTAAATTTTGCCTCGAAGTTCAACAAGAACACTTATATTTATCAGCATAATGAGCGCCAAACTGGATTGTGGAAGGTTTACTACAATGTTAGAGAAGATGAGACAGGCTTTAGATAGAAAGTTAACGGATTCAGATCTCGTAAAACTCATCCATATTCGGATGAACCCAGTAACATAAGGAAGTCTATGCAGTCATATTTAAAAAAGCGCCAATCTTCCAAAAATATAGGACCTACCTGCTGTCATGTTCTTTAAAAAGTGGCTCATTTGCCTACCTAGGCTGCTAGTGGAGATCCCTCAAGCTAAGTAACCTGCATCTTGATGACTCTGAATCTGCCTAACTATTGCTTATCTCCTGAACAAGATTCAGATGAATTTTATGTTATATATTGTTAGCGAAAACACGTAAAGGTGAGTTAATCCTCCATCGCAGCAGAGCAACAATTTTTAATATAAAATAAGAGGATTGTGTATATGATTGCTGGAAAAATATAGGGTAAAACATGTCACTAACACCATTAGTAGGATATATAGCCACCGATATGGATGCAGACGAGGAAGCTACCTGTGCGATGTTAAAATAGATATTAAGATTATTAAAACCTGGTTCGCACTCCAACCCCGTACTATTGTGCACGCCAGAGTTTCGTAGTCAGTCCATGATAAAAATTTTACTGAAGTATTCTCGTTTAGCTGCCTTAACCTCAGAGGTGTGTAAGTTTCACAGGCATCTCTAGATCTATGCTACAAGAATTTTTTGTCTTAAATCCGAATTTTAGGTGAAAACTCATCGAGCAACTTATCGACATAGACCTCAAAAGTAGAAACTTTCTCAGTGAGGCTAGGAATCTTAAGCGAAGGCTCAGTACACGGATATTTCGATAGTCACGGAAGGTGACAACATGAGATGGGAACTGGGATCTTCACTTATTTGGGATCTTCACAAACGTGAAAATGCTTATGAGGTTCGATTGCAATCGTATTTTGAGGTTTGATGTTATTAGTGTCTGCTCTGGTGTCGTTATATTATAGAAATATATATTTTAGTTTGTATTATTAGTGAATAGGATATGTGCATCAACACCATTTTTTTCACTATATAGGACAAAGGACCAACATTAAATTCACACATTATTCCATTTCCTATTAGAAAAATGCCTTCACAGGTATACTTTACTGGCAGGACCAAAATGTAACGATAGGATATGGGATAGGGTCTAGTCTAATAGATATATTTTTAGCAGTTAGGCTAACAGGTGTAACTTTCTTTGTAGACACTTCATATGACATATTCTTATTAACTTTCTTTATAGTTTTTTGGTAACAGGGTTGTGAATAGTTTTTCTTTTTGGCCGTGGTGTAAGGATACGTTTTAGGTCTACTACTTTTCTGTTTAGAGAGAAATAATTTGATAATCGTTATAATATCTGTCTCCACTGTTGCATGGTTCCTCATGATAAAGGATGCTACATGTATAATAATGGAAGGAAGCTATATGTATATAATATTGGTATGTTTAAGTTCCACGGAAGGGAAAGACAAATTTTGAGGTTTCTAGCAAGTCGACACTCTTAACTGCAGTAAAGCCATATCACAACTTTTACTGCCATTACTCTCTTTAGATATTGGACATTTTGCTTGACTTTGCGTTACATAACTCCAATGTATATTCTGTAAGTCCGACATTTGCATTAATAGAAAGAAAATTTTACAACACATTCTAGAGGGTAATTGTAAATCAATTCACTTATATTTTACCTGCATTAAGAGAACTAATTAAATATAATTTGGAGCACAGAAAATCTTCAAATTAGAAAATCAAGCAATGATTGAAATTCACCTATACACGTTAAGTCTCACCCTAACCAAATCAATTTCATGCACAGTTCTGTGAATTTCATTTTAAATTAAAAATTTCCTCCCTTAAATAAATTATCTTTAATTTTCGCTAATTTACAACCATAGTTCCTATTTCTACTTAAAATGCACCACAATGTGCAAGACCCAATCAATTACTGGTCATGAAAATTACCCCCAGTATCCACGTAAAAATTGCTAAAAATAGACCGGGAGGAAAAAAAAAAGCAAATTCTGGTGCTGAGCAAACCTCCAATTTGTCCGTTCGTCCAATAATGCAGTCAAAGTTGCACCTACCCTAGCGTAAATACAGAAGTCGATTCCACACCCCCCTGACTCATTATAAAGAGGTGCACAGTAGTGTGAGGTTGGTCCGCATAGCATTTTCATAGCGCATCTCTGGCCAAGGGTGATCATCATGGGGTCGTTTTCAAATCGTCAGTGCTACGCGATTTATTTAATATTCATGGCGGCAAATTAAATCACCTAACGCGTACAGCATCGGATTTTATCGTTCCACCTAAATGAATTTTTCAGGTCTGGGGAGGTTAAAATAGCTCAAAGCCAACCAGGTTTTGTGATATAGCACCTACACTTTCCATCCACGTGAAACCTTGTGGTGATGGTGCTGGTCTCTAGATCCTAAAGAATTTTTCTGGGGCAATCATAAATGTACATGCCAGTGGCTATCCCATGTCGATATGAATGCAAAGTGGCAAGGGTGGCTGCACGTTTGGTATAGACGAATTGAACAAGAAATTTTAGTGTGCGCTGATAAAAGAATCCCACCAAATTACAGATCCCTTTGGGAAATGCATCAAAGCCTCTCGCTTAGCTTTTTCACCTTTGTCGTGTTATAGCGTCAAAATTGCCTACCTTGAGGCATTCCCTCTTAAACAAACCGCCTTCCTGAATCTTTTTTTTTAAAGGTATAAAAAAGTATCGCAGATACATGCACAAGTAAATCTATCGACAGATACTGGCTAAAAAGGATCATACGATTCGATATAAAAGGAAAATCAATCATTTCACCAGCAAAAAGCTTTGCTTATTCCAACATTGATTTTGGCTTTCTACACCACTATATAGTGTTGATGTGATGCCTTCATTCAGCCACATCCTTTCAATGTACGGGCCAATGTAGGAATATAGACACGAGAAACCTAGGATACAAACGAGATGCTGCAATGTCACCAGGGACCCATTTGCATGTGCAGGGTGAATCGTTTATTAGATATTCCAGGAATATAGCACCGTTTCGCAAGCTATTCATCCTCTAATTACAAATTGAAATATGGAAATGTCCCAATTAACCAATTCTGTGTGATGGTTGGACTCTTTGTATAGCTGGGGATTGTACCGCAACCAGAATTATGTATGTTGCGTTAAACTAACCAAAGAGGTCCAGGTAGAGGTCCATAGTAAAGATGCAAATTTCTAGAGATACTGTATTAGCTCTCCTCTGGTGATTGTCGTTAGACTTTCAATTTTGATATGGTAAATGAAAGGGGAGCAACTTTTCCTTGCATCTGTAGCATTTATATCCTGATGCCCAGCGTCGTCATTTCTAGCATAGTTTATATTTCCGAAATGATTTTCGCCACTAGCTATTCTGAAAAATAGTCCTGTCACTGAAGAGGAGCGTAAGACTACCAATTTCCATATCCAAGCTGCTGATCTGAGGCAATACATCAACAACTACTCCAAACTTAAAGTAGTAGGCTAATTTCAAGAAGCAAAAAGAATTGTGTCATTTCAGTGTAGGTTGTAAATGAAAGAGTTATGGGACAGCAATGAAAGAGGTCAATGGATTGCTAGATTAATATCACGAATTGAACCGTAGATTGGCAGGACATCCATCGTATTTCTAAGTGAATACGAATTTTCTTCGGTACAATATAGGGCTAGAGAACGAGAGGCCACTGGGAGATAGTGGCAGGTGTGCGTTGAGGATACCCCCGCACAAAAAGCCGAGATGGTGCCAGAAGTCCTCCAGTGGCCTGCTTAATAAAGAGACCCAGACTCAGGTAATGTTCCAAAACATTCCGTTGGGTTTCTTTCTAGAAATCATCACGTCTTAATTATTTCTACTATCCAGATTGCACTGCTTTCAAACTCTCCAAGATCCAATTAAACCAATCCTATCACTCAAGTAATCATAAAATTCTACTACTACTCATCCGTTTCCTAACATTACTCACCCTTATCCCAATATCTTTAAATTTAAGCACATTTATTTCCCTCCATTTATATTAAAATCACCCCTGAAATTTATATTAGAATCTTCCTTGAAGGATATCAATTCTTTGTCGTCTTGCCAAAGTCAAACATTTACCTAAATGAAACCAAATAAAATTCATTGCATAGCATCAGTTGGAGATATATCGTTGAACTCGTAAACCTCACCATCCTTCTGACCTTACTGTTCACAATTGCAAATCGCATATTTACCCCAAAATCGCTTTTGATTCTTGTGTAGATCATAAAAATCCTCCCCCGAAATGGGGTGGAATCAAAAATATTCAAATTACGAACAATCTTGAGTCGAAAAACTTTTTCTTATATCAAGATAAACAGAAATCATCTTAGCAAAGAAAACGATTCCTTGCTGTGGAATCTGTGCATCGCATCAGGACGATAAAATATGGGTAAACACACAGACAATCAAGGATTTTTTGACATCGACCCGATTCTGTTGGCTTAACATCTTTTCTTTTTTTTTGTCTATGAATGGTGTGGTCGTTACTATGCTCCTTGTTTCATTTAATTATATGCAAAATTTTGTTTAAATTTGATTTGCCTATTTCAGATGATGGCATCTGGTATCTAAACCAATCCAAAGTAGGTAATGGAAAAATTCGCAATCCTAGCAACGTAGAAACGTTCGGAAGAAAAGGATGTGAAATTTTATACGGAGAGTGGTCACCTGGACCAGGTTTCATCAAGTAAATCCCACTACTTTTCAATTATAATAGCTTGTTATCCTTGGAACGAATGTGGTGGAATCTCGTGAATATGTTAATGAAAAAATTCAATCCTGGATTTCCTAATGAACCATCCTTCTCGCCTAGACCAACTGCTCATCATGAGAAGAAAAATGAGGTTTCTTGGGTAACTTCATTTATCTTTTTATTCGCATTCACTATCTTAAGGTAAACCTATTCATAAGTGCACGCATACTTGCGAACGTATAAGGAAGGAGTAAGTGAAGAACAAGGAAATAAGGACATCCAGAGATATTCTCATATGTTCTTCCGAACGCAAGCACAGGAGAAAAAAATATAAAAATCGGGAGGCCCCTCGATTGAATTATTTGTGAGCAGAGATTGAGTTTTTATTCAATTTCAATATATAACATGATTTACGAAGAAATTTTCCATCAGGGATAATATATGATGTGTTTGACGTCGACATGCTTGTGACTGACTGCCGAGGTAGATAACTCATTCGAGGGTGGATGGGCAATCTTTTTATAGAAGCCAAGGTGTAATTGACGTACAATGAGAAATGTTTTATGCTTTCGGTCGGGAGGAAGCAGATTCCACCTACTGATGGATGGTATTCAATTTTTACGCTGAATATAGATTGTCGGCTTTATCCATGAGTCTTCATTCATTTTAATGAAGGAAATTTGGGAAGCCCAATTACATAATTTTAGCAGTAAATCATGTTCGTATTATTCATTGCATTATTGTGATTTCCTTTGATGAAAATAATTTGACTGGTCTCTTGTGGGAATTTTAAAATTTTCACTCTGACTAAATATGTCATTTTTTGAGTACTAAATTTCTCTCCTAAATGCAGCATCTCTTTAGAAATCGTTGGTTTTATTAACTTTTGTATAGGACGATTAACCTTTTGTGCATGAATCACGAGTCTGACTCGTGAGTAAAAAAAACGCTTTATCAGTCAATCACGAGTTAGACTCGGGCAAACTATATACAGATTAACTGCGCGTGTTTTTGGCATCGGCTACTAGAATATTTTTATTTCTATCTAAATAGTCAGTTTATATGCATTATAATTTTTTTTGTAAAAAATGCATGCACAAGAGGTTCAGACAAGTATCAATCAGAGTCAGAATTGTGACAACCTCCTTCTCAAGGAAATGCCAGAATTCAGTGGAATGAAGAACGAGTCGGGATCGAAGCAACGACCATAATGTTTTTCTACTTAAACGATTCCTTATCACAGACACAACCTGGGATCTTCTATCACAACGAGTTCGGCAGAAACCAATTCGATATAAAAATATGTTCATCTAGAAGACGTATCAGCCAATTTTTGTAGCGCACTTCTATATCGTATGAAGCATAAAGAATTTCTAATGGTTTAGCTACCATGAAAGTACAAGATAGTAGCAAGATTAGGTTCAAAGACTTTTGTGGATTACATCCTTACTAATGAAAAAAACTATGTCGTTCCCATTTTTTCATTTTTTTTTCTAAGTTCAGAATCGAGCTTGTTGGATTACTTGATTTAGGCTTTTCTCGCATGATAATCAGTAGCCATGATATCATTTCCTATTATGACGACCCTCATAGAACCGTAGTCATACCCACAACTTTGTTAGCCTGCCTTTGTTAGTTAGCATAATTCATTATTCGGAATCTCATTAAATAACGACAGACCATCTGATCAGACATCCTTACCCTTCTCTTTTGTTCCTTTGGTAGGATTCATACGCTTTTAAACCATTCCTTAAGAAAATTTATTGCCGCTCGACATATACTTTTTTTCGATTTACACAACAGAAGACATGATCTTCAGTATAGCCCTGACTGAAGAGGAAGCTCAACTATCCTGTGGTAATAGGATCCCTATTTCCTTAGATACATCATTTGTAGTTGACGCAAGTATTCTAAAATACATACATTCGAAGTTCTAGTCGAAATTTTGACTATTTCCATAACTGGAATAGCTTACGAGGTACTCTTTATTAAGTCAACCATCTTTACTACCATTTCTATAATATTAACTGGATTTTTGCCCACGAAGTTCAAACTGTCTTGGTTGGCCTTCGACCCTTAGTAGCAGTTAATGACCACTTCGAGATCTTAAGCGCCTTTTAAGCCAGTTCGTGCAAACTCATCCCACACAAATGTAGGAGAAATTTTCCAGATCCTTCTGAGGAGACTATAGTAGGTCTAGAAAATTTCCATAGATTCAGACGCGATTTTTCTGTCAGTGGTTTTTCTAGAATATTTTGCCTCACTCCTACATGAAACTTCCATCTTAACGACTTGATTAAATCACCCGTGGAAACTGGAGCACAGAGTAAACATTTCGAATTTTAACGAACCGAAGTTAGTTAAAATTGTTTTTCTGAAATATGTTTTAGAATCGAGAGTTGTGAATGTCAAGCAATGGTAGATTTCAAAGCATTTAGTTCTAACGATTCTGTCGGGTAATTCCCGATCAGCTGCTTTAGTAGCTCATTGATCAAAGCACTGCTCAAACACTGCTTAAAATTTGGAAAAATTCTTTTATTTTTATTGAAAATCTGGCCTTTGGTTCCTGTAACAAGATCTTGTTTTGTAGATAGTTCACAAACGCATAAAATTGTACACCTAAGAAAGCTGAAGATATTCCCTGAAAGGGAAAAGGTTAGCAAAATATAAATATAATCAAATCCGACTGATTCCGAGTTTAACTACAAAACTGAGACTTATCCAGAAGAATGTAAGAATGAAAAAAGCGTTGAATAAGAGATTTAGATGAATTGAGTTAAAATCCCCACACTTCCGCCAACAAGTTATAGAAAATTCACTTTTTCAACGAAATCTATTAATATTGGTATTTATGAAAATACCTCGGCGAATAGGCTTCGAATTCGAGTTGTCAGTATCCACCTTCAGTACAAGAAGGAACTTTTCCAGGGCCAATATGGTA
>QYTT01082832.1:58633-88846 GCA_006980735.1 Dasypogon diadema
TTTTTTTCGATTTACACAACAGAAGACATGATCTTCAGTATAGCCCTGACTGAAGAGGAAGCTCAACTATCCTGTGGTAATAGGATCCCTATTTCCTTAGATACATCATTTGTAGTTGACGCAGGTATTCTAAAATACATACATTCGAAGTTCTAGTCGAAATTTTGACTATTTCCATGACTGGAATAGCTTACGAGGTACTCTTTATTAAGTCAACCATCTTTACTACCATTTCTATAATATTATTGGTTTTTCTAGAATATTTTGCCTCACTCCTACATAAAACTTCCGTCTTAACGATTTGATTAAATCACCCGTGGAAACTGGTGCACAGAGTAAACATTTCAAATTTTAACGAACCGAAGTTAGTTAAAATTGTTTTTCTGAAATATGTTTTAGAATCGAGAGCAATGGTAGATTTCAAAGCATTTAGTTCTAACGATTCTGTCGGGTAATTCCCGATCAGCTGCTTTAGTAGCTCATTGGTCAAAGCACTGCTCAAACACTGCTTAAAATTTGAAAAAATTCTTTTATTTTTATTGAAAATCTGGCCTTTGGTTCCTGTAACAAGATCTTGTTTTGTAGATAGTTCACAAACGCATAAACTTGTACACCTAAGAAAGCTGAAGATATTCCCTGGAAGGGAAAAGGTTAGCAAAATATAAATATAATCAAACGCGACTGAATCCGAGTTTAACTACAAAACTGAGACTTATCCAGAAGAATGTAAGAATGAAAAAAGCGTTGAATAAGAGATTTGGATGAATTGATTTAAAATCCCCACACTTCCACCAACAAGTTATAGAAAATTCACTTTTTCAACGAAATCTATTAATATTGGTATTTATGAAAATACCTCGGCGAATAGGCTTCGAATTCGAGTTGTCAGTATCCACCTTCAGTACAAGAAGGAACTTTTCCAGGGCCAATATGGTATCCTTTTCGTCCCTTTAGTCATAAAATAGATTTTCCTTGTAGTGGAGCAATAATAAATGAAAAACTCAACATAGTACCTTGGCTGTTAATCCTTCTCGATTTATCCTATTCAGAACTTTATAATTAAAATCAAAATATTTCGCTCTTTTTGGGGTAGAGATTTTGAGAGCGAAATAAATGTCTTTCATTAATTTCTATCCCTTGAGATCATTAGATTCATCAAGGTATGTTTTTAATCTAAGAGGAATATAATCCAGGGATAGTAAAATCTTTGCCTCATAGAAAGACGATCAGTTGAAGATAGAATGTCGGAATGTTATATCCTATCGAAGCCCTAATCTGAACGATTACAAACAATATTATTCTTGAAAGGGAAATGCTACAAGGCTAAGTAGAAAAGTTTCAAACCTGACTACATGTGAAGTAAATATCCTCGAACTCAGAATCTTTTCGATTTCAGAATTTGACGATAGTTTCTATCTGGGGGGATAGTAAAAATGATTATTGGAATAATCAACCTAGAATTATAGAAAGATTTGAGAAAATAGCCGTCTTCCATAGTTCCCTTCTTGATGAATGTCAAGCAAACTCCACTAGAACTCTATGAATTGGTACTAACAGGGCTATAAGATGAGCTATTTACCAGCTCTTTCTCTAATAATTAAATAATCATCTTGATTGATAGAGTTCCAGAGTATCTGAGCCCCTTGAAGAATCGAGTTGCTCTTAATTAGATAATGAATCTATAACTTCTTCACAAACATAAGATTCTCTAATGTCTGTCCTTATCCAACTCATAACTTTTCTAGAACTAAGATGAAAAATAGCAAAATTAACCCGAGTCAGAGCTAATATTTATGTTTTATGGGTCTAAATGAATGCTCTAAGTATATACAATAGCATACTGATTCCTGTTTGAACGAGGCATACCCATATGTTGAGCGCGTTACAATGATTTGCATTCATCAGTGTTTTTCAGAAATCCTAGAAAGGTATTCTCAGTTTTACAAGTTCTAGCTAAAATCCCTTGATCGGATTAATTAAGGTGAAGAACTAACATAGATCACGAGTCAAAATAGCGTCCTGTCTAAGCTAAAGGCTCAGAATTTTTATTGTGAAACTTTGTTGTATAACATTCAGCCAAATTTATAGAGATAGGTTGCAACCAACTCGGCTTCCATTATAAGACCCAAACTCTCTGCATGTAGCAAGAATATTACTATTGGCTTGAAGTTCATCTGAAATCTTGAACCATTTCCATTTTACGATTTCATTTTCGGCTGGTAAAATGCAGTTGTTGTGTTGTTGTAAATGTTTCCATTTAACCTGAAATATGTTTTCTCCCAAATGTTATATCCTTCCCGAGAAGGAGCTATTATGTTACCCTATAAAACTCATTTATTTCCAACACTAAAAACCGCTCCGTTTACTAATTACAAAGAAATTGCAATTCTCCTTCCGTTCGGAACTAATCAGAATCTCTTCCCCGCCCTATAAACCATAAACGAGTGCGATACAATCTGATCCAGAGAAATTGCATCTAACTCCCAAAATGACACCAACCAGCCCGTCGTTAACAGGGAGGGCTGCGGCTGGAAACCGATATTAATGACTTGTAATCTTTCTGATAAAGAGACTTCCTTTCCGGTGTTTATTCTCGAGAAAGTAATCAGCTTCGATAAATGAGTGCCCGGTAATTAGAGGCCATTTCTCTTGTCGACGTTCGATTCCGCCAAGAAGAATACAACAGCAGTAACAAAGGGCTGCGCAGCACAATTCAGGAATCAGAAATATATCTTAGAAATCCAGCGAAGAAGAACTGTAGCAGGGCTTGTTTCTTTGAGATTTGAATCTCTAGGGAGAGGTTCCCTACACGTCGAGTCAGGAATCGTTCAATAAACTCACTGCAGAAGAGCTAAGAACAATCAAACTTTCCTGATTACATTTCTTTTGCGTTAATTTCAATACTTCTATGAGTCTATGATAACGAAATTACTCTTGGAGTGATACCTCCTCTGTCCCCGGCCATTATATCCTCGCCCGACTACGTCACTCCCCAGCAATAAGGCTCTAAGGCCCGCAGTCTGATAAGCTGGGCAGAAAGTACCATAGTCCCACTCCACATAAAAGTCAAAAACAAATGAAACTTCGATGCCCAGACTCCGTCAACTTTCTCACACCATCCACCCTCTGATTTCTCCAAGGGGACGTAATTCCAAAGATGCTGCTGGCTGAAGAATACTCCAGAAGCCCATGTGGATGGAGGATGACGACAACTCGGAAGACGAATGGGGGAAAAATGGAGCCGTCAGTTAGTGCACCGCACCCTTCCCGCAAAATAAGACCTAGGGCGACAGTAAATTAATGCAGGAACAAGCGATTTCTCCCCAAAACGATTTTAATTTGTTGCGAAAACACGAAACTCGTTTATGATTATGTTGGAGTGCTATACAAAATCAAGGATACATGTGGAGCCTTGGGACTTCGCCGTTGGTATGCTCCGCCAGAGTCAAATGAGGATGTTTGCCGACATCAAGTTTCTGTGAGAAGACATAGTAGGACAGAACAACCAGCCGAGAGAGGGAGGATCGCAGCAGCTTTGTCCCCAAAAAAGTCACCAGAGTAGAGAAATTATTAAGTTGTTCGAGGAGACATCCTGTTCAGTAGAGAAATTGTTTCATGAACGGATTTCGTCCTGTTTTCTCTAGGCGATGTGCACAGCAAAGGGAAAAGTGGAAATGAAAGGAGCAGACCCCAATTGTGGTAAATGATGATAACATATGCGTCAAGCTCTGTAATTACCGTCGAGGATTCTTTCTCTGATGATTACGGGAGACAATAATTGGCGCTCGCATCTAGATAATGGGACATGAGATAGATGTACGAGGTGGTAAGAAATTTTAGGGGCTCTTCTACAATCACTCGCTGCTGCCATGGCAATTTCACAACTGCTTTTACACCGAAATTTTCCCAACGACTAATATTTTCTTTGTAAACCGAATCCATTTCGGTTAGTTCGTTTAGCAGTGACACATGTCAATTGTGATCACAGCCATACCACAATCTGACAGATAGACAGATTTTTGTTTGTTCAGACTCGGCACGTATGCGTTCCAATTAACTGTCCCGTCCCCGGATCCCCGGGACAGCCAGAAAGAAACCCAAATAAACCAAAAAGCAACGTGATGCAGCAAAGCAAATACAACGACGTAATCAATGAAAAAAATCATTTAGGAATAATAGTAAACAGCCGCTGAAGAAAAAATCCAATCACCCTAAATGAAACAGGAAAAAAGCCGCCAAACTCTTGTTACAACATATGACGTCGCCACCCCTCACCATACTTTTTCCTAGGCTATCAAATTACAGAAACAAACAGACTGCACGCAACCCTTGTTACTGCAATAGGCGCAGTCCCTCGCAATCCAAATTTTTGTCAGCATTTTTGTGGTGTTTACACTATCCCTTGTCAACGAGAAAGTTAATTGCAATATTTGGGACCGCCTCATCCCCCTTCCGTTTGCATGCATAGAAGCAGATTTGCCTTCGAGATTATCCCCTGACATGAATGGTGTGGTAACAACCGCGTGTGGCGAGGATTATTCAATATTCGTGAACGGGTGAGCCCCGACGATTGCAATTATTTGACAAAAATCTAAATCACGTCATGAAAGGTTAAGGTCCCATTCAATGGTTTTTTGATTGAAGTTTGTGAAGTGTATTTAGGGTAGCGGGATGAAAATAAAGGACTTTACTGTGGTCCTGAACTGTGATAGTCTTATGTTGTTTGTTTCATTCATGTTAAGTGTGGTATTCTGAGAGAAAAAATCTTGGTGAGATCATATAGTAGTTGGCTCTTTTCAAGAGCAGACTTCTTCACCTTACCTGTAGCATCATAAATGTTCACTCAATAAACGAATCAGTGAATGATGAGGTTGACACATTCAAAAATTTTGGTCTGCCTTTCACCTTAAAATTAAATTCCATAAATGTCTGACTCCTGTCAATATCGCTACTTCGGGTGACATAAAAAATAGTTAAATCTCGGATAGCGCTAATTACATAAGAGTCGCCAGCCTGTACTAAAACTACTAGCGGGCACAGGGAAGCTTCGCCTACCGTCCTTCCTTTTCTGCCTATCACCAGAGGGCTGCCTTGGAGAAAGTTGGAGGTTAACGGTCCCCAATGAGAGGATATCTTGTAGACCAGAACACAGAGATCGTCAAAGGCCCGAATTTTTCCAATGAAATCGACCGTCACAGAAAAATCCGTATACAATACTTACGACAGATTAGGAAGTATGTAAGATGAACAATTTAACTTCCAAATTAAAAAAGGGTAGAAAGCATGTTCTATCGCAAATTTGGGAAGGTATGCCATAAAAAGCGTCACTCCAAGTTCGAAAGTAAGAACACGCTGGAAATAGATGCCGAAAGCCTAGATATCAGCAGCGAGTGACATTACAGATGTTACTAAAAAACATATATAAATTATTTTTCGCATATGGTGAAGGTAATAAACGTTCGGAATTTTTGGGAAGAAGGAAACCTTTGCTCAAATTTTTGTATTAAAGATCACGTAGAAGGGTCAAATGAGCCTTAAGTTTTCATAGTTTCAACTTACACAGCGTAACACCAGAAGGCGCTGCTTTCAAATTTCCAGTGGATGAAGTGGAACCCAAACTCGATGAAATAGTGCAAAATAAACTAAGAGAGCTGAGCTCAGAGCTGGAACCTATAACCATCGGTTTGCAGACCAAAAACTTCACTCTAATTGTCTTATAGTGAATTAATGGAAGCTCATCTAAGAATTTTCGCATTATTCAGAAGAACGCAAATGCCAACAAACAAGCAGAATAGGTGAACTATAAAATAACGCGAACATATATTACGAAGAAGATCAAAACAGCTGAATAAAGGTCTGAAGGAACGCCTACGAACAGATCGAAAAGAATCTTAAAAAGTTATGTTGTGAGGAGCAAAAATGAAATGTTCTTTCGACTGTAAGAGCTGTAGGGACGCGGAACACACACAAAGGGGCACTATACGCACTTCCAAAAATGGGTTGGGATGGAGATCGGTGATCAGAAAAATAAGTAATGTGGTAATTTTTTGACTTATGGTGACTTTTACGACTTTTACGAAGCTTGTGTCAGAAAGCTGGGTATACAACTATAGATAGCATTCGTCTTTAAATCTGGAGTATATACCTCTAGAAAGGACCTGAGATTTATGCATTCGAGGAAATATTAATGCCAGACCACTGTAAAAGACCCAGTATGCATATATAAAGACAAAGTCGATGAATATCTTCCTTCAGCAGGTATTGTTCGAAATCAAAATATGTATCTCTAGCTATTGTAAACTCTCTGGAGGCAAAGACTGATAAAACCATCGATAGATAAACAGGCACTATGACAAGGAGCAGAAGAATAACCGATAAATCGGATCACATCGCAGACAAGGAGTTCCCTTGCTCTTGTTGCGGTTTTTATTTTCTGAATAAAATTTCCACCGCATTTCAAAAGGACGAAATGTAAATAGTCAAGTATAGTAACTTATTAAAGTTTCTGAACTCAACTTATCAAAAAAGCAACCAGATTTCCGTGATCCAATTAATCGTTGGAATGAGGAATACCAACAATTTTGTAATATTAGATGCATTACAAGAAGCGATACTAGGCGAACTGATGAAAAGGATACTGATACAAAGATCGTAGATACTACAGCAAAATCCGACGCTCTGCATTGTTAATATAAAATTGACTATTTCGTACACTCAGTGAAATATTTTATATAAAATATAAATAATTTGGGGTTATTGCTACCTAAAAACGGGGAAATCTTTAGGAAGTTATTTATTCATCAATATTGATAGTTATGTTTTCAATTAAGAAGTTTTTAAATCTATAAAACTAATAGCGATAACTCGTTATTGTATATCTACAATGTTTAAGGTTATAATTTGATATCAGTGAATAACTCAGTATTCTGTATATACATACTTATAGAGCTCTTATTGTACGTATAATATATCTGCAATACCGCATCTTGCTGGACTAGTAAAGAAAATTTTCTGCGGTGAACTATTAAGAGACATGAGATGTACTAATAGATTGAACCGAACCGATGTAACAGTGCCAGACGAAAATCACTAATATACATATTCGACATATTTGTCAGTAAATTTCTATGATTTTATAAATATTCAGATTCTAAACCTATTCTCGACTACAAACGAGAATCTTTAACCCTGCATAACTAACCTGTAACCTTACTTCTTGTGATTCTTTTCTTTGGGGGTATCTGAAACCACGGGTTTATGCAAACAAACCAAAAACAATGCAAGAACTTAGAGAGGGAATTAAACGTTTCATTAGCTACCTCGATAGGCATGTGTGTGAAAAAGTGATTATGAATTTCATTGAGTTCGGTGCTGCAGAGCAAGTCGTGGAGGACATATGCCAGACATTATTTAAGAATGATCGGAACATTTACCTGATGTAAGTCCGTAAGAATATTTTCCATTTTAACAAATAAAGTACTTTTTGGGCATATTAAATCCGACATTCCTGTTGGGACACCCTTTAAATTTCTTCACTTGCGGACGTGATCCTTGAAAGCTCAATGAAGACAGCGATTATTATTATTTTAATAGTGGAGAATGACTCAAAAATGTTAGCCACGTGCTACGCCATGCACATCAATTACGTAAAGTCCATCAATTGTATTTTCTTTAGATTTATCTTACGGAGTTTCCTTGGCATTCTTATCAGGATTCCTACGGATAAGCTCCATTCAAAAGCTATATAAAGTTACTGATGACATTTTTGTTGACCAATTTATGAACGCAAGTATAAATTTAATAAATTTAGGTGAAAATGTTTTGCTTAAAGAGAACAACCGTAACTGGTGAAAATTGCCACTTTTTACCTTTTAACCCCTATAGAACTAATTTCCGTATGTACATGTGTGCATCAATCTAAACAAGAATACAGATTTGATGTTGGATGTTTGCCCTTAAAAGGCATCTGTGTAAAATCTTGGTTGTAAGTTTTCTGTACATTTTGTATATTTCCTATTGTATGAGTTTCTGTGCTCGACTTATATACATACAACAAGTAGTGTACGCTGATTTGGGTGCCATATTTTTATTCATTTTGTAGTTATATAAATTGTTTTTAGCTCTTTTAAGCAATGCCATTTTCTAGAAATTATTAAGCTGCATCGTCCTAACTTACTATCAGTTTCATAATTAACCAAGCCAAAGTCGGACAAATAACTATTAAAATCCCTCAAAGCCATTACACCGTGTCAGCTACAAAACATTTTGAAAGACATTCTGATTAAATCCGAACTATATTTGCCAAAGAAGTCAGAATATCGAATATGAAACAACAGCCCCAATGCACTTCATGTTCCAAAGTTTATTTCCTCATTGTTCCGCTTTTTAGGTAGATCCTGCCGGAGCAATTCTCATATAACAAACTGGCCTATTTCCCTCGCTCTTATCTAACTCTTCCTTTCAGACGGCAATTAAATTGTAACTCTGCTATTTCCCATTATTGCAGATGCCAGTAGCACCTTTATATCGAATGTCAATTGTTTATGGGACCTGGTCGGCCCGCCAATGAGACCAATTCAGTGCATGGTTATTCAGGGTGGCATTTTGACTATAATACTTGTACTACATCTCCCTGGTGTATCATTTTGTGTTATTGGTTTTGCCGGGGGGTAACTTTTAGCCTAGTACTTGTATAGGATGTTCCAATGGTTTCGGATTTACAGTATGATGGGTGTCAGATTGCGTTAGCGCGATATAATTTGACCTCTGCTAACTACTATGGCACGGCAGGCTTCAGCTAATGCTAACAGACGTCTATTGCGCCCAACCGTTTTATGCGGAACGCATTTTGGGCCAGAATCCCACAACATTAAAAACTTTGCCAGAAGGATCTCCTGTATACATAAACTAGCTCTCGGGGAGGAAATGTTACGTACGGGGTTTGTTGGCGTGATTTTTTGGCAGGATATCAAATTGCATTTTAATTGGGGTAATTTGAGGTTAACAGAAGTTGTGTGTATGCGTGTGTATGTGTGTGTACGGGATTGACGTCTGGTGTAGTTTTTCAAACTTTTTTTGATTTTCATATCATATAAAAATTTGCTATAAGGAACTAACGTATAATATTTTGTGGTTAATTTTTGAATTTTAAAGTCGACATCTGTTCAAGTCTCTTAATAACTGATATTTAGAGAATCCAGTCTAATCCATTGCTTCCTACTCAAACTAATTTACTGTCTTAATTGGTCCACTGCAGGTCTGAATCGCATATGAGGAAACTTATGATTATAACCAATGAATTCTAGTGATTATTCCGATGCCAAATATTGGCAGACCTCGTCCTCATGCGCGATAAAATTAAATTTGTCTTAATTGGCGTACAATTTTGAAAAGAAAGGGAGCAATAGAAATCCTTCAAGTCATTATGATGCAATAATGCAGGGTGATCATTTTAAAACTTACCTCCCCCCATACTGTCTGAATATAGAGACATCCTTGAGAAAAACATCAGAAGTAAGGAACCCGCTTCATTCCGTACCTTCTGGAGCCATTCCCTTAAAAACCTTAAACGGAAATTATTGATTGAATGACTGACCGATTTGTTACTTTTTAAGTAAAATTGATCTTTGTAGAGGTGTAGATGTTATTGAGGCCGCTAAATTTTCAGAAAATCAGTCTCCTGTTCCTTCGAGTAACAGTTCAACAGAGATAAGTAAACTATAACAAATTCCTAGCACTAAGCCTTTGAATACTAAACTTAGTAATTGACTTCTTTCACTAGAAAGGATCGTAGAAGGTTCTCTAAACGATTTTCAATCTGGCTCTGCATAGGTTGTCTGAACAAGCCTATAAAAAGTAATATTGGCCTTAATAGGATTACTCTTCTTAACTTTCCAAACTCCTCATGCCATCTTTCTCCATAAGCTATAAATTCCCTTCAATTTTATTTTATATCGCTGAATATTTCAATTATCGCGCACATCTTTAATACTTGCCTGACGAGATGGTACTTTTGCTTGTGTTACAAAAAAAAGAAGTAGTTACGCTTTTGCCTAAAAACAATCTCAATTCAGTCTTGCTGATTTTCATCCTATCAATATTTTTGTTTATCTTCCCAATGATTTGGAGAGAATTATGTACGATTTTTTTTTTGGTGTGAGATTCTAGGAATCCCTGGAACTAGGCCATTGCTAGTCCCATTGTTCATCCACCCATTACTACTTATGTAGTAGCTAGTGAACGGGATAGATCCATTCACTGACCCAGCCACCCGGTCGACTTAGTGAAAGCCAGAATACGCTCCCAGCCTTTTTTGCCTGCTTGATGCAGTTCATCAAGGAAGTAGCATCCCAGGTGCCTGAGTCTTTTCCCCGCGAGTAACGGGCAGTGGCACAAAAAGTGTGTCACGGTCTCCGTTTCATCCCCGCAACCCCTACAGTCGGCATCGCTAGAGCGGCCTATTCTGTGTTGATGCGCTTTAAGGAATCCATGTCCTGTCAAAATTGAAACCAGCAGTCTCAGTGATGGTTTATTTAGCCGGAGAAGTTTGGACGTTGAGCTAGCATTAGGTGGGCCCCACAATTCCTTGGTTGTACTGGCGACCGGGGTCGCATCCCATAGCCGCTGGTGTTGGTTGTTTGCCCAGTTTGCAATACGCCCGAGTAGATATCTGGTCGACATCCCTGTAGGGGAGATTAATTACAAATATACATGGATTAGCATAATTTTAATCAGCAGTATCAATTTGTGTACAGAAAATTCCACAATTGAGAAATCGCCCTTCTAAACATATCTACCGCATTGGGTAGGGCTTTTAATTGTGGTGAAATGGTCGTATTTTATATTGTTTGACTTCTTCAAGCTCTTTGCAGCATTTTTCATGATCACCTTCTGACAAAGCTTGCTTATAAATTTAATTTCCTCCGATGGCTACATCCCCTTCTTTCTTGCGTGGAAGATCTCAATGTATTAAGTATATTACGGCGTTTCTCAAGGTTATATTTTAGGTCCCCTTGTTGTGTTGTGAAAATAGAAGAAGTATTATAAAAAAAACCGATTTACAAATAATAATTTAAGAGTTTAATTGTCCGTCCAAGGTATGAAGGTCCGTCTTCACTGGCAGCTAGAAGCCAAAAAGGGTGAAGTAGATGTTTTCCACAGCAAAATGGCGTCTCTCCTCATTCTTTAGTAGGAGATACTCCCAAATTCTGGTTCAAGTTCGGTCATCCTGCGACATATTCACCTATTCATCTACAACTCTACCCATATGCGTCTCGATTGTCTCTTCTTCATCTATGCGTCTGTACATCTTTGTTTCCAAAATTTATTAATTAGAACTTGCACCTCTTCCGCTGGATATGTTATAGTTCTTTCTTTTGGGGAAATATATATTTCAAGAACCTGACCTGGTTGCACAGAACCTAGTTTTTCTATGCATATCACCAGGGTCTTGGAGTACGCCATTAAAATCGGTTTTAAATATAATGGAGGTTGTGGAGGACTATGGATAAGTATAATTGTTGGCATTTATAAAATATTATACTAGTATTATAATGTTAAAAATCAAGCTGATAATATTGCACCTCATTCCGTACTTAAGATACCTACTAAAAATTGAAATGACACAATATCACCCCTTGACTTGGGCCATAGGTATTTCTTAGCTATTTGCGATATGGTAAAAAATTAAGATACTGCTAAAATTAAAAGCCAGGGACTTTTATTACAATTACTAGGTATATTCACAATTTCAAATAAATCTGACGATCACCGGTATACAAAAGTTCAGAGAGTTCTTCCAACCGGTTCCACCCGAATTACACTAAACTGCAATAGTGTAACTACTTCAACACTTGAAATTTTAATTTTGTTTTACAACAGCTGTGAACATTATCATTTCCTTGCTCACAATCAGGGTATTAACAGCAAGGCATGAATAAATTCAAAGATATCCCCAACGGCTACTTTGAATCATCTATTGGAACTGGAGAACACTTTCCACGTAATCGTTCAGCCTGTCCTTTCAGAACACATCTCCTCTTTATTCCGGGAATGTAACCACATGACGTCAGTATGTCCTGGGGCGTATATCCTTATTACCGGGGCTGATTTTACACAATTTGAAGGAGGATTAATCCGGGAACTTAATTGCAATCAGTAGGCCTTCACCACAGGCGGTCCTTCTGATTACTTCTTAGTGGAATCCGTAAGTATTGCGTCTTCGTCTTCGGTACAAAGGCGATAAATCCACACTACCTGCCCTCTGCACTTCCTATTTCTACTGGCCCCATCATAATAAGGGCACGTCTTCAGTCGCTCATCTCGGTTAAATTATCGTCGAGAGTTCTTAAATTCGAATGAAGGAGCATTTATTCGAGATTGTCACTGCGAGGCAATTACCTTTTGGGATGGCCGCCGCAGGGGGCAACTATACCAAAGTCACATCTCGGGCAGAAGAAAATTTTCTAAATAAATTTTTCCTGATGAGACCTTTCTGACAGTCGTTCTTTGCAGTGCTTCTGGCGTGTTAACGGGGCGATTTTTGAAGGAAATTACGTTGTTGGCGATGGCATACCAGGTGAGGGTGGCGACGACTGAAGAAGCTTTGTTATAGGCACCTGGAGAATACGCAATTATTTCTGATTACGGGTCCATTTTCATCTTCTAGATATGCCTGAGCCAAAGCTAGTTACCTTGAGGACGCTTTGGCTTTTTTCGCTTACAAGGAGCTCATGAAATTGAGTGGGCACTTTTTTTTTCCTTTGTGCAGAGATGGCGATAAGAAACTCAACTGTGCTCGTTCCTATGCTAATTGACTTTAGATGAGCTCGTGATTTTCATGAATTTTCTTTTTAACAAATTTACTACTGGGGATGCAAATCCTGATAAAGTCATAATATGTAAAAATGAAGTCACACTCAGGCATCTGGATTAGATTTGACTTAATGGGCCATGGTTAGGGTCGGTCAATCTCCAGTGGGCAAATAAAAATTTGTAATTTTCGCCAGTTTTGTGTAAACGCAGTGATGTAGAAGAAAGATAGCTGTTAGTGCTTCTAAGTTACTAAAGTAGATGGTGTAGAAACTTAGTTTGTGGTTACTCCTACTTATGTCATGTTTGAAGAGGAGATATGACGTATTTTCTAAGACAGAGTATGACCTATGGTGTAGCCTTGGCAGAAAGAAAAATGGAAGTGGAAAGAGAAAAGAAAGGCTAGTAAAGTTGTCGTTACACACTTTGACTAAATAAACGCGACATGTAATGAACACGGAAAACAAAGAGCAGTATCTTGTTCACTGCCTTCACTGTTCTGCCAATTGTGTGAAGGTGACTCAATACTCGGTCGTCATGCGTTATAATTGATGAACAAGGAATCAAGCAGGAGGTTTAGTAACAATGGTGCTGCAGAAAATCGCCTCATCACCAACCGAAATGTTTTGGAAAGGCTTTTTTTGCACTTTACTAAAATAAAGCACTTTTCCAATATTTGCAAGAAGAGAAGGAATCTCTAGCAAAAAGGGACCCATCGAACCTATCATTTGGTGTCTGATTCCCTCTGATATTTAAACCAAAATGGTCTCAAATTCTCACCTTATTGACGAAATGAAGGGGGTTTGCGGTTTTTATGAGAAAAATCGAATGCATCAAACTCTACACCATTTGTCCAGGCAATAATTTTAGTAATGTCGTCGTTGTATGCTTCAATCATGCGTGCTCGATTGTTATACTGGTAATGCATGCTACTGAACATGTTCACGAGAACCATCAGATGATTCTAATGACATAAGAACTCATTAATAAAAATTAAGAATAGATTGGGAGACAAAACGGAGTCCTGTGGCACCCCGATATTAATATTATAAGCATTGTATTGCTATTCGATGTAACAAGGAAAGAAATAAACTATTTAATACAAGTTAGAAGGAAACTGTATCAAGAACAACGTCTATCTTAAAGGGAAGAGTATCAAGATGTCCGGTGCAAATATACGCGGTTCGTCAAAATTACGGAGCAATAATGACGATCGTAAATTAGGCGATTATGTTCTACATATTTCATCGATTTATCGTTAATAAGAATTTCGAAGGCCTTAGTCGTTAATCTGAAAGATACTATCAGGTTCTTTTTCGTGGTTCCCAGTCAAGGGTCATAGAGGCCACATCTGGGGTTCCTCAGGGTAGCCACCTTAGCCCGCTAATTTTTATCCTTTCAATTGACGATATTGTGCATCTTTTAAGGCATTCTAAGGTGTTAATTTATGCTGATAACATGAAGATTTTTTCCTTCATCAGTGATTTTAGTGACTGCGTGCTTCCCTTCAGGAGGACTTGACTACCTTTTATTCGTGGTGCGGACATAATAACTGGGAACTTAACATAGATAAATGTGAGATCATGTCATTCTGTAGAAAGCATGACTATATTTCCTACGAATACACATTTTCTACAAACAATATTCCTCGCGTTCAGTCTGTCAATGATCTAGGTGTGAAGCTTGACTCCAAGCTTGATTTCGCTTCCCATGTTAACAATGCTGGTTCTAAGAGTAATTCCATGCTGGGCTTCATTAAACGTCCAAAGAGTTCTCTGATCCTCGGGTATCTTTAACATTGTATAACTCGTTCCTCCCACAACTTCTTAAACACGCTTCCCAGGTGTGGAATCCTTCCTATGCTATCCACAGCAATCGCATCGAGTCTGTTCAGTGCAGATTCATTAGACTTGCACTTAGAAATCTCCCTTGGGATGACCCAATGATCCTTCCACTGTATCGCGAGCGGCATAATCTTCTTGGCATGACTTCCTTGGAAAGTCGACGCAGGGTTGCCGATATAGTTTTTATCCACCAGCTTCTGAATTCCAATATTGACTCTGCGAAACTCCGTGGTAGGCTGTCGTTTAGGAGTAATAGCCGCAACTTGAAGGGTGTCCCCCTTTTGAATATTAATTTCTCCAGAACTAACTATGGTAAGCATGAGCCTATTAATCGCATGTGTGCAGCGGTCAATGGTGTGGTATAGCATTTTGATTTGGATGTCTCCAAGAAGGTACTAAAAAATCGTCTTTTCCTGATCGTGTGATTCATATTAATCGTTAACATTACTGACTACTTTCTTGTTTCCTTGTTCTATCGATTGGATTAATCTTACTAACAATTACATATTTTGCATGCTTGTCGGGGAGCCTAATTTTAACACATTTCTTTGAAATGCGGAGATAGGTAAATTTTTCTTGGCTTCACGCTGAGAAGTGCGCCTTCTGGGCTGGAAGGGAAACTCTACTATTAAAATGATTGCTATTGATCCGTAGAAATTGGTGAACATTGACATATTTTGAGTATTGCATTTATATATTTTGAGTATGATAAACGAAACATCTTTCTTAGAACTTCGGCCAGGGAAGAGGCCTAGTAGCACTTTATAAACAGGGGTGAGATACTGTTAGATGGAACTTATTGTGCGGAAATAAAACAATCCTTTATTAGTATTGCACTCGGATTGAGTTGATGGGCCTATCAACACTTGACAGGAGTAGCGAACTTGCAACGAAATTGGAAGCCATAGAGCCATTGCCATTAAAATCCTTATCCCGATAAAAACGAAAGTATCCTTTCTGCAAAATAATAGCTGTAGTCTATCAGAGCAGGAATGATAATGCTCTAGTTGATTTTGCACCACAGATAGAATTTCCCACTATGGACCCAAAACTTCTGAATTAGATAATTGTTCGATTCAGATTAGATTGGGCACGATATCTCTCATTATAGAATCCCCCACGACAAAATCTCCCCACGTTAAAATCCCCCAAACCAAAATCCCCTGCGACAAAATCATGACAAAATTGTTTTCAACAAAATCGCCAATTTTTTAAAACATAAATATTCGGAGATTTGCAAATCCAGGCGAGCGGAAATAGAAAGAAATACGTTTTTAAATCTACTCAGATTTATTGAAAACCATTTAGATGCAGTCTTTTCTTTGTTCTTGTAATAAGAACTTCATTATCCCGGCTGAGGTGAGAGACCATCTCCTCCATTTACTGGTCAGAGGATGTATCTCGCTTATGTTTATTCATATAGATATTAAAGTTTGAGGCATTAGTGTTTTGTTCCCATTGTCTGCTAGGCATCAACACCAACATACATTTTGCCTGTATGCTTGATCTCAAACAAAAGGGAGTTCCTTGACCGCTCCGATAACTTTAAGCGTTTACTGCTGCTATCGCCGATTGGGTTTCGAAAGAAGTCAGGGGAAAGGTTACATTCCCTGCTGGTTTCGCCACCAATTGGTGGCCACCAACCCAATTGTCGATCTATAAAAAGACAATACGATAATAAGAAATTTTAATTATAAATTTCAGTGGCTCAAAAATATCCTAATAGATCGCAATAGCAGAAAGGCAGGATAAATTGAAAGGTAACTACAGAAAACAAGACTAGTTCACTAGTCCCCCTTAAATTAAAAACGCCAATATTGTTCTAACTTTATCCAAACTTAAACTGTTCAAACAAACAACATGTACACATTTGCTGGTCTAATTAACAATACTCAAACAACAGTGCTTACCATTGAATTTCAAATCTCTAAACAGATTAAAAGTATTCTTACACTCTACATATTCCCCCGATTCAATCCAACAGAATCACTCCATTATCAAACGAGAAGCACTCTATTAACCCTTAAACTAACACATAATAAAATGGAGTGAAATCGAGGCAATTTCTCGCAACCCTCATCTTGTGCAGACGCCGAGAAGGTTGCTCTGTGTTCGGTTCAATTTATATGTTTAATTAGGAATTTTACTCGTGGCCATTAACCATCGAAACAGCATCATCTACAATCGCCGGGTAATGGGATCGCATTTGTTGCTAGTAAATTGTGCCCTATTTGGCGGTTTAAACTCCTATTCCTGAGGAGGATGAGGTCGGCCCAACAACCACTTATTGCTGCCGCTGAACAGACCATACGGAGCAAATTATGACATCTGATTAAATATTAACGGAGTGAAGATGCACAGGAGAGCTGCTGATATGGTCCGATGTTGACATAGTGAACACAGCCTCATATAAGCCCTGCTGAGCATGTGAACAACGAATCCAACTGGGAATATCAGTATTCGTGTCACACATCCTCTTCTGCAATTTGATTTAATTGAATCATGCTGCTAGCGATTTTGCGACGTTTTCGATACGTGCAAATCCTTAGATACGTCTCATGCTGCAAACCAACTTGACAGGCATCGACTGCCGATAGTACACCCATTCCCATCCTAGCTCCGTCTCCGGCGGGAGCGCGTTCATATGTATATCTCATGCAGCCTGTCAATGTCGCTTCAAAATTATTTTCAATTGCAGTCACCACAATAAAATTCGAGACTTTCGCCATGGAATACTGAAGGGAGGAGGCCAGTAACCACAAAAATCCTGATGATGTTGGCATATTTTCCCTGTCACGATGACATGCAGGGACCATCCAGCCAGGAAGAAATTCTCTTCAGTAAACCTCGTCACGTTCAGGTGGAGTCGTTAGACGCCGTTTGATTTCATCTTGCAGTCACACTTTAAATTTGATGTGATTGAGATTTCAAGGAGTACCCAGGAATTTTATATAAATGCGAAATTTAATAATCCACTCCTGCATAGCTCCCCATTTGGGTAATCCACATAGTGATATAAGGACAAACTATCAAAGCTCAAGAGATGAACGAGCCAGCTAAACTCATTTGATGCTAACCGGGGAATTCTTGCGTTAAGACACAGGCACTTGAGCATCATCTGGAGTGCCATCCATATGGAGGGTTTTCCGCAATTTTCAGGCTTATAAACGTTTAATTTAGAAGAAGGTCTGCTCTGCATATGACGTTAGCACCGCAGTAGTTAGAGTTATATTAATTAGAGAAAGTATGAACATACCCTGTATACAGTTGCCATGCACTATTTACTTGCCACTGGGATGAATGTTTTGAATAGGCTTCTTTGCATTCGGAAAGACGTAATAAAAGCTTTCGTATGGAAATTTTTGCCCAAAGAATTTTATACGGTAGAATATTCTTTACTTGACATTGCTCAGAAAAGTTTCACCTTTTAGATTCTCGTTCTCTTGTGCAAGCAAAACTCAGTGTTACGTGAACAAAAATCCGAAATACGTGCATAGGAAACCTATCAGTCCCATTATTAAGACCAAAAAATGCCAAAAATCGATGAAGTTCACAGAATAGAACGCCAGATTATAGAGGTCCAGATATCCACTTGGGCGTATTGCAAACTGGGCGAACGACCAACATAACCGACTATGGGTCGTTACCCCGGTCGCCAGTACAAATAAGGAACCGTGGGGTCCACCTAATGCTAGCTCAACGTCCAAACTTCTCCGGCTAGAGACTGCTGATTTCAATTCTAATAAGACATGGATTCCTTAAAGCATACCAACACAGAATCGGCAGCTCTAACAACGCCGACTGTAGGGGTTGCGGGGATGGATCGGAGACTGTGACGCACTTTCTGTGCCACTGTCCGTCACTCTCGACGAAAAGACTTCACTAGCTACCCATGGGTAGTAATGGGTGGATGAACAATGGGCCTAGAAGTGGCCTAGTTCATAGATCTCAGGATCTCACTTAGAGGTCCACACAGGCGCGAATAGTCGTTTTGCTTTTCACAGAAACCTCTACCATCACTCAAAAATCTAATTCCTGACTTCCGGGAAGAAGACCTTTGAAAAACCCAACTTAAGTTAAGGTTCCGACTTACCCGTGCTAAGGATTTAATTTTTAGTAGGTAGAACAGTAACTATGAAAAAATCACAAACGATCTCCTTGGCTCATTCTGCTCTATAAATGCCTTACTCCCACGTGGGATCTCCGTTGAGGCAAACTATCTTTTCTCTCAAAAAGACCTGTAGGGAGTATTACAATGTAATAGCAGGTATTACTTTCGGAGAAACCCCATACACCATGAAATCCATTCCAAAAGTCAATTGTCTCCTCAAACCGTTCAGCGCTCCTCAGCAATGACCACACAGGTAACTGTCGGATCTATTAACAGAACTATGAAAAATATATCGACCGAAAAATACTCTCCTTTGAATATGTATTCAGAACTGGACTATTAAAACAAGAACGCCAATCTAGCACAAAAGTCTGGAAAGCTTAATTCGATAAAGAAGGCAGAGCAAAGAAAAACGCATAGTCATCACTATTTTGGGTCCTTCAACACAAAAGTGTGGAGGACCTGAAGTACAGAAAGCAGAAGTAGGCTCTGGGGGAAAAACGCACGGTCTCAAATAAGGATAATTTGATGGGCAGTGCTGTATCTGTACTATCCGAAAAGAAAAATGGATGAAGAATAGGTAAACCACGGCAACTACGAAAAGGGTATCCGCTGAGGTGGAACTCTGCTCAATTCATTTAAGTTTGGGATGTAGGTGGTATTTTAAGTATTATCTGTGCAAACGAGGAAAAAGCAATATGGTTCGCCTGAAAGCCGACGGCCTCTTCACAGATCAAACTTCGAGCTATTCAGGAGCTAGAAAGATTCCATAGGCATATCTTAGACACTCTGGATAAACAAAAAATCAGTAGAGATGCTGCAACTGAGGAACATGAAAGTGTTCTTCGACTTATTTTCGGTAACTATCAGATTCATCGGAAGGAAAGCAGAGAACATTTTCTCTAACGTTGTGAGAATGGAAAACTGGTTCCACAGAGGATGCTACCAATTCATCCTGCTGCCTTGGACATCGAACCATCAAGGTAATTAAAACATGAAATGAGGCGCCAGGGACATTAATGGGAGCGGCTTCAACAGCCGGCAGCCCATACAATTCTATAAAGAAACAAGAAGCATTTATGGCTGGGTAGAAAGTATCTTTTAGAAAAACATGTGGCCAAACACATTGAAAGAGTTTCCAATAGAAAGCAAGACTATGCAACTTTCGTGTGTAGTTGTGTACCTAGTAGGATTCCTTTATACAAATGCTTGCAGAATTGTAATCCCACCTTTCAAAACGTGTGATTTTTTCTGCATATATAACAATTCACGATTCATGTGCTGTTTTAACCTTATAATCCCGTAGCACTATATCCAAAAGAAACTATTCATGAACAATAAAAATATGCCTAAAAGCGTCATATGTGCAGATGATATGGATGTGAATACGTTAACAAGTTTTCTAGTTTCAAAAGCAATTATTATTTTAAAGGTGCCTTCAAAAAAAACCCCTAGAACTCAATAACTCACTAAAGGAGTGTGAGATTTGAGTGACGTGTGTATTTATTTTTTTTATTAACTCTGGGGCGAAACCCTCTTCACATTTATAATTAAGACAAATAATGTCGAAAAATATATTTCCCCAGTCTACATGTGTTCATTGCAGATTCCAAACGCCAGACCGGAAGGGAACAGAGTCATGATGGAAGGCTTTATAGCTCTATCCGAAATGTGTTCAATAACTTCCTCAGCCGCTCATTGAGCCAAGTTCCGATAATATTACACTCTGAACCCGCATTCTCTCTTCACATACAACAACAGTCCAGGCTAGCCTATTTGGTGCACTTTCCACTGACATCCACGGCGAATGTCTACGACCACTACACCATTATAACCGTCGTCGTCTCAGTGAAACACCAGCAGAAATATTTTGGCACAAGTCTAGGGTCAGCTATTATATCGCCCGATTCCAGTATTCAACGTTCACTACCATTACTGCCTAGCCATAGTCCTGAAGCCTTTATTTATTTATTTGCAGAAACACATTTGCGGTTTATTGACTTTCCAGAGATTTATGTCGTATATAAAAATTTTCTGCAGCACTTTACTGACCCCCAAGTTCCCCCATAATCTTCTATGGCTGAACTATTTGTTCCGGGTAGGAGTTTTGCCAGATAGCGTGCACATTGAGGATTTTCGGGAGGGTTTTTGTTAAACTTGGGGTCCAGCAACACTACTTCAAGTTAGATCCAAAGCGTTTCCAGCTAGAAAAATGTGCTGCTATTCGGGGAGAAAATTGCTATGATAAAAGGAACTGGTGGTGTTAAACTGCAGCAGAATATGAGTGCATACATATGGCAGAGAAAACCAATTCTATGCATATGCTGTCCCAAAAGAAAAGGTTCTAAGGATTTCGGGATTTTTTAATGCAAATGCAAATATTCCCGGATACATTTTCATAACTCAGAACAGAGAGCTGAGGAATTTACTTTTCTCTCAGTGAAGTAGTTTTTAAAGGAAAAATTTAATTGCTTGATTTTTGAGCTATCTTAAAGCTGCCAGAAGAAAGCATGTTTTGATTAAGAAAGAACATAAGATGCTTACAGAAATGGTGAAAAAACTAAAGAGAAAAGAAGCATGTTCAAAGGAAATGGGTTTCGTCAGATTGGAAGGATATATGTATTGCTCAGCGATATTGTTACTCGCAAATATCAGAAGCTTTATCCTACGTAAAAGGTTGGATTTTTAGACAAACCACCACCAAACCTTGTAATTACTTGTAATTACGGACAAATGGTTTTTACAATCTACCCCGTAATATTTACTTCGTTACCAATAAATGTTTGGTCCTTCGAACCAGATTTTTCTTAGTTCATTGATTAAAGGTGAAGGTTGAAAGCTTTTTCATCAAGTGTGTGATTTCATCACGGGATCTCATGATGGACTTAACAGAATGATTACGATGATTTCCAAGTTAATCTTTATAATTGATAGTGTTAAACGGACTTTTCGAACACTGAAATAACAATAGATACATGAAAACTATTTTGTTTTCCTGCAAAAAGGAATAGACACGATGCCGCACACGTAATAGTCTAGATCTGGCGACTTCGGCGGCTATATATTTGGTGTAATGTGATCGTGCATATTGTTCCTCATCCAACCTTGCGTCGTCACAGCTTTGTTTACAAAGGTAAAATACTGGAACATATACGGCCGTCTACTTCCAGCAGCGCTCACTAGAAAACCCTGCGGAAAAACTGCGATGGCATGAGGTGTCCTTCGTAACTTATCATTTCTAAAACAACCGATTTGTTGAAATACTTGCGGGCACAACACAGGGATATCAGTAGGACCCGTATATAAATAACCACCTGCCATTTCAACTATTTACCCTTCGATCCTGTGAGAGTGAATATATACTATATACTAGTGAAGTCTGGTAAGTTCGGCAAAGTATAAAACTTAACAAAACAGCATCTAATGAATGAGAAGGGCCCAATATATCATAGGGAATATCCTGGTCATTTGTCTTTAGATTTTTGCAAGGGTTGTGTACTAAGGGTAGATAAAGCATGAGAGACAAATGATATCAACTAATTCCACATCTACGTATGAAGTTGGAAGAAATTTTGGCTACCGTAATCAGCCTTGCTTTACAGGAGGCTAATTTTCGTAACAATTGGAGTCTATGAAGGTGCACTGAGAGATCACAAGATAACCCAGGGCAGAAGAAAAATAGGAGCAAAAGAAGAAGAAATCAAATATGGTTTTTGAACAGCACCCTCTTCTAAAATTTAAATGCGAATTATCGCCTGCATGGTAACGACGAGGTAGCCAAATTAAAAGGCCTCTCCCTACTCATTTTTATAGAGAGAAAAATAAACCTCTTCCAGCTCGACACCATTTAATAATTAATAAAAATTTTGGAAAAAGGAACGGCTTTCTGCGCCATCCTATGCAATGAGGAGGCTATTGAAAATAAGGCTTTCGGTGCTATGAAAGGAGCAACCCTTAAAGGGGTACAAAGACCACAACACCATTGTGGATAAGAAATATAACAGCTAACCTGAGAGGTGAAACATCCACCAAGTGACTAGGTAAGATTGTTCCCAAGAAGGGTTCCTGTCCGTCGCTGGTTGTGCCTGAGCTCCTTTAGGAGTTATCCGAGGCTAGAATTGACAACCGAGATTATGCAGATGACCTGGTTATTCTTGTTAAGGGAACATATTATCAGGAGGTTTTCGATTACGTGAAAAATGCCCTAAACATTGTACAAAATTGTTGTCTAGATATAGGTCTACTGACCAACCTGGAAAACACAGCAATGTTGCTGTTTATAAAAAGTAGAAAAGTCAACCTAAGAACTCCTTGGAGGGAACAACTCTGGTTAAAACTTACCTGACACGTAACTAAAAAAGGTATCGATCTTAAAGACACGCAAAGAGCTTTTTGGTGTAACTTGGGAGGCAAAGATGATGGATACTTGGTTATAAAACCTATGGCGGCTTTCTTACCACTGGTGGCCAAAAAGAAACAAACAAACAACTATACGAGCAAGTTTGTAAAAATTGCAAAGATTTACTTATTTAGGAATTACAGATGCCGTTCGCGCGGTGACTTTAGAGCACACTAATGGACTTTGCACCATTATATCTCAATATATATAAGCACGCCGCAATAAGTGCCATCAAACAGCAATGAATGAAACTCCTAACGCCGAATTTCATGGTTTTTTTTCGAGATTCGGTGTCCAAGTTCTTTTTGGATGGCATGACAGAATTTTGACTCGGCATTCAAGATAATCCTAAATGATCAACAGGCATGGCTCTCTGATGATATGAGCTTCGAAAGGGAATCCCTTGCCTGTTATACAGATTGATCTAGGATAGAAAGGGCAACACGTATTGGGATATCAAACTTGCTCGGTACTGTCCTAATCATTTTTCAAGCAGAGATCCACGCCACAGAGCTCTTTGCACACGTCAATATTGACGAAATTCTGTATGAGCATGAAAGTTTTGAGCAAAACGGAACTGCAGACAGAACAACAAAGGACGTTGCAGAATCACCTTTCATCCCCCATCCCCAGCTCAAACCTTTCTGGGGCTATTCAAAAGGCAATTACTGTAAAGTTCCAGTGGCTAGGAAGCAAGTGAACAGGAGGGTTATTGGAATAATCATCCAGGCCTAAGGCAAGCGAAGAGGTTTATTCCTTGTTCACAACAGAGGGCTGGGGACTGCTCACTCAACAAAGTAAAGATGAAGACCACTGCTATCTTTCTCATCGGACACTGTCCATTAAACTACCATTTGAAGAAAATGGGTCTTATTCCGGACGATCAATGTCAATTCTATATGGAAAAGGGTTGAAACGAGGGAACATGTTCAAAACTAGATTTCCTTGGGATGATATCTACAACGATTATGGAGGCTATGCAACTGCTACCGAAAAAAATTAAGAGCTTTGTTAATGAAGTCAATTTCCAATGGATTACGCGACATTAAAAGAGTCACAAAAGATCTGTTCAAGTTGAAGGCCTATTGGCCGCACGATAGCATAGCAATTGTATAACAAGTGCTCAACATGTTCAAAGGCCACACTAATTCTTAAAAATTTGCAAAGACCTCCAGATGTACAACATCAATGACATCGTCTCTTGATGGCATGGCCATTTGGTTCTCTTAAAACTCACTGTGGTCATACCCACTATTAAAATGTTGGCAACTATATTCGCTCTTTACGGCACCTAACTGCTTTAATAGGGAAGATTTTCAAAGGACTGGAAAGGACCTGTAGTTACAATCCGAAAGAGCTTTAGTTCATTCACTTTCATAGGTCCATATCTGTTCTGGCACCACATTTAATACCACAAAAACAAGAAGTATTCATCTCAAACATTTCTGATGAGCTCGATGTCCTAATTTAACACTTTGTCCATCCGTCTTAAAATATTACAGAACCACAGGATAATATCCTGATTCCCATTTATCTCGTTCTCTGACTTAATTATATTAATTTCAGCAATCCCTGATCTTTGGTACACCCTCAGTTTGCTACCTTGTTGATATTTTAAAACCACCATATACGAATAACCTAATCCGATTAAGGTTCGAATCCCATTTAAAATTCTTACCAAAATAATTTAATATAAGTTCGCCCTTCCACAAACATCCACATGCAAGCACATCCTTGATTTTCTCATACGATAAAATTACCATAAAACTGCTTTGCAACTATAATCAGGCCACTGAAAAGCATTTAATTTTCGTTTGTTGTTTATTAAGGACCAAAAAGGATACAACCACCCTTGGAAGGATATTTACAAGAAGAAATTTCATGATTAAATATTTCAGTGTTATCAAACTACCGCCCTAATAGGTCCTCATCCCGATCCTCATTTCATCACCATCATTACATCACTTGAAGGAGGAACGTGTGCCCTATAAAATTATCTTGTTGTAATATTAAAACGAGAATTGATCCTTTAAAAGGATCTCATACGCATATTTGAGCTAAGTCGTCCCCGGAATCCTTCCTCCATCGCGTCTTGTAAAATTTTAATTAAACTCCGAAGTATGCCTCGAATGGACCTCAAGAAAAGTAATTAATGTCTGTCTGTGCATATCCTGTATGCTTTGAGGAGTGTGCAGGACGGCTAACGTCCTCCTCGGTTGCTTTAAAGATATCCCAAACAGTTTTCTGCTGGTATAGTGGCTTTGAATATAATGGATATAAATTTTGTGCTACTAATTTAAGGAAAACATTATCCCTTTGATACACGTAGACTAGAATTTATCCCCTCGCCACCAACCCCTAAGTGTTTCTTGTAAGAAGTCAATCTAGTCCTTAGGCAAGATGCGGACGGACTTTCGAGATTTGTTGCTGAAGCCTTTTCCAATGGGCTATATCCTGGTCTAACGATTATGGGGACTATTTCACGTAACCACAGGATTATTCAGTGGATGCATATAACTCGGAAAAGTTTTTAAGGGGATTTACTTATCCCTCCGCAGCCAAATACGATTCCCCAAATGTCCAAATTAGAGAGGAGATCGTCTTGGCCATTTGACTGCCTCGGCAAACTTTTCCTCAGCTGAAAGCGCTCTTGTGTTGCATTTTTATGAACTCCGTTAAGAGAAGCATCCTTTTAGCTCTCCTTTCAAGACTTTTTTACGACTTGTTTGTTGGACTGCAGATGTAATTACCGAAGGACTAAGCAGCCGTCTTGACTCCTACCGTTCACTCACATAAATGAAGCTGCTCAAATCCTCGGGGCCATTTCATGTCTTGTCAACGTTTTATGGCTGCACACGGTTCCCAAGGTGGAGCAGCCTGCCCCGCTCACACCCAAGGAGTAAGTGCAATATAATTCATCGGGAAGTTCCCTGCGACCATCGCCCTAATTTCTGGTGAAAAACTTGAAGAAATTATGAACGAAATGTGTCGCCAACGCCAACATCGACCTGAAGGACTTTCGGTGGGCGTCTTCCTTTTAACTATGATGTAGACACATAATGAAGAAAACGTAACAGGACGTCACGTATAGGCGCAAAATGTGACCAGCTATCGCTTAAGCGAAGTTTTTATGGGTCTGGAGGATTTAGACTTGTCCTTAGATTTAATGGTGATTTTTATGACTATCAGCTACCACTTATAGGACACATTCTTGTTTGTCCCGCCATTTTGATGGGGAGCACTGGTATGAACGCTTTTTTTTGTTGAAAATTTTTCGGCCTACTCGTAAGTTGTGATAAACCAAGTTTATGGCCGGAGATCTTCTTTTAATTATGGCGGAGTTTTTGACGATTATAGAGGCAGGATCTGGCGCAACTTAATGTGGTGCAATAAAGAACTTAATTTGTTCATTTTTGAGGTGCTTTTATTACCAACACGTACATCTTGAGATGACGAAGTTTACTGCATACTCTGGTGGAAGATTACAGTTTTATTTTTTAATGGAGGTTATTTTTTTACGAGTTTTGATCGTTGGATTGTAAAATGTTTTGAATTTTAAGTGAACTTGGAGATTAGGGGAGCTAATCCAATATTTTATTGTAATTTCTTTTCCTTCTTTTTAATTTCTGGCCCTCAGATTGACTCTGGGGAACTTTTAGAAAAGTTAGGTAAGTCCTTTCATCTCTTTATATAGCAATTATGTAGCTAAACTGTATAAATAAAACATTGTTTTGCATTCTGACGAAACAGACATACAAACTTGGCATTTTGAATGGGCAGGACAGGTCCGGTTTCTTGAAACCCTCATCCAATATTTATTGAATAGGCATATCGGTCCATGTAGAAAACTAATTCTTGACGATGAACGGAAATATTACAATGGCGAATTTGTTTGTCATGTGTCATCAAGAACTATTTGGCGAAATCTACGTGATAGCAATTATATTCCTAAAAATTATCTTAAAATGTTCACCTCGTAAAGAAGGGAAGAGTTTTTGTAATACCCTTAGCTCGTCAAATAATCCAGCGATTATCTACGAAAACTATGTACGTTTAGGAAAATCCACAACCCGAGCAAATTCTCCAGAAGGATCTTTACATAAATTTATTAAGTTTTAATATTACATATTCAAAGATGACCTTCACAAACCATAATATTCCATTATGGAATAATGGATAATTTAGAACGGAAAAAACGGAAGCATTTAACCATCTAACTAATTTTTCTAGGTTTTCGGATCCTACTCAAGACGACGGATCCTCCTTACCAGTTCGTTCCAGATTAAGACGGGGTTTTCCATTAAATATCTCCAGCGTAAACAAACAGTCGAAGATCTAACTGATTTCTAAAATGAATGAGCAGAAGCCTTCCTCCAAGCTATTGAGGTTAAGGACCTTACAAAGTATGCCAGAGAGATAAACTTGATGTTGCGAAATATGAAAATGTTCATCAACTTCAACGAAATATTCAATTGTGTATAGTGTACATTGCCACCCTAGTACAACTCGATCATTAAAACTACCAACTAATGCATCTCATCTCACGGTAAATTTTTTTGTATTGTTAATAAAAAAAAATGGAGTTGTAGGTCCTTTTTCTTACTCGTAGTGTTCTAATGGAATCTATCTTAGGTCCATTACTTTTAAATATGTATATTAATGGCTTGCCTAAAATTATATATACCGCTTGCTGACGTATTTATGTTGATTGATTTCGAGTGTATATTATTCGACCAATTGGACTTATTCAAGACTACATATCTAACATTAACACGGACATGCACATGATTTATACAAGATCTTTGGAAACCTAAACGAGTAAATCATAAAGTGTCTCTTTTTCTCGTGGATCACTTGATTCTAAAACTCATTCTATTACCACTGAAACCCGACATCTCTAGCTATTCGCTAGCATATTTAGTCCTGCTCTACTCCTTTCATTGATGTCTTGTTTTTCCCAAATTACCAATGCTAATGGCCGACCGGGCTCAAGCGCACGACGGCAGATTTTCTCCACTGTGTGCGTGTGCTCGATTTCTGTAGGCACAATTCTACTGACGATAATAAAAACTTTTAAAAAACGCAAAAAAACACCTTGTAACGGCAAGAAATCGCGTTAAAAAAACACGTAAAGGTCGCTAAATCGCGGCAAACGTAATTTGTATGGGGAAAATTGCCTTTTAGTTTTCCCTTTAAGAATTTTTGGTAGCGAGCATAATTAGTACTGGTACATATAAAACTAGTAACCGCGTTAAGCCGGGTAAAATAACTGCGTAAAAGTAAGAAATCGCGTAAAAAAAACCGCGTAAAATATCACGCGAAGGTATCGCCTATAAAAAGGTCGCGAAAAAAGGGCCAGTTGTCTTTCAAAACCATTGGGATGTTGCACAATAAAAATGTTATGCCGAAAATGGTGGTTTACTTGCAACATTTGTGAGGTTAAAATTTGGCAATCTTCTCTTTCCTAATTTCCTTCCACCTAAGCATCATAGGGTTGCCTCCTAAGCTTAGGCAATACTTCAAAAACAGTTGTCACCTATATACACTATACAGTCCTCGTAAACTTCATATCAAGTCCAGTGATAAGTTTTTCTGGTTTGAGGAGGTTTGATCATGTTCAGATCATCTTAGTCATATGGTGCTGGAATACTAATTAGTTATCTATCCCATAGGCAAGAAATGGACTATTTTCGCTGCACAATCTTATCGCCCTTACAGCTCAACTTCTCTGAACCTTTGAATTTATCTTATATTGTTCAATGTATCGAGCTGTGGGACATTTAACCTGCTAATCAAGGAGTAGGCTATTCTATACTTTTCAAAGAATCCCTATTGAGTTTAAGTTTTATATCGTCTTTGGGTCCTTTCATAATTTCCATAAATTCTCGCCAGTAGAAACTATATCGGGGCATTTTAGTACAAAGCATATATGCGCTTAAACAAGCTGCCGGATCATAAAATGCGACAATTCATATATTCTACTTGGAATACTTGATTGTGGCAAGCAAGTTACAGAAAATTATTAAATTGGTGAAGGAAATGCTGTCATCGAAATCGGAGATGAAGGAACTCCATCACTATTTGAGTTTCGATATTATGGATTTTAGAAGGTTGTAGTCAAATTCGTCAGACACACCGATATAATCAGAAGGATTGTGGTGATATTTCTATTGGGAGATTTAAGGGTATCAAATGTGCTACCACAAGTCCAAAATTCAATCAAAACTCTAATCATAAACCAGATGTTCTTACTTTAAGTAATAGTTTTAATTTAAGCTAATATCTCAGCGAGAATTTTTTTTATATAAGAGAGTAACACAAAACTAGAGAAATTCATCGCGATATCCGTATTTAGGGTAAACTTGCGGTGGTGGACTCCTAAAAACATTTGCATATACCATTACTCACTATAGAGGCAAATGTTTGTTGATCTATCCTCCTCCATATTAGGGAGCTTTTTGGATTCAAAATATTCTTGATGGCATGAAACAATCAATAGCAGGTCCTAACACCATATACGAAAACAATCGAAACTAAGCTCATAGGCGAATGCCACTATTACGCAAAAGGCTTCTTAGCTAAGGCAAAGTCAAACTGAAAGTACATATCGATACTGGAAAGGCAAAGTGTTATAAGCGACATTTTTACCAAAATCGAGTTTTTAACACGTTCGTAAAAATTACGATAGTGTCTACATTTTGATAAAATATCAAATGAAAATTAGCGATACTTAAAGTTCTATAGATCGGAAGAGTTAAATATGTCACAAACGACAGAGCTGAATTTTCCACTTAAATTGTTTCTGCAAAATGTTCTAAGTGCCTGTAAAATGTTGTAAGCGCCAATTACATTCCCTTACGTGGTAGTTAGCACAATTTTTATGAGATATACGCAACAAGAGTATGCAGACACATGATTGTTCCTGTTATTCGAGTTATTTTACTAGCTGAAGACTTAAATGTTGTAAGGTTATAAAGTATTAAGTGCAGTTCTCTTTCCCTTTAAATGTTCTAACCGCCTTTCTAAATTTCTTATTTCCATTCTAAGGG
>QYTT01082835.1:0-16347 GCA_006980735.1 Dasypogon diadema
TGTTTTTAAAGACACCTGAAAGCAGTAATCTGTATTTTGGTGAAGAAATTAAACATTTTAATTTGTAGGTATTAAGTTTCACAAGACGGTAATTTCTCAGAAAAAGAAATGAGTTCTGAAATGTGTAACCGTAAAAAACTTAAGAAATTGAAAAGCGAAAATAATTCATAAAAAGGTCATCTTATGTCCTGGGCATTAAAATGAAAACAAATTAGAAGATTCATATACCGTCTAGAATATTTATGAGGTTGCTAATCGTTCTATAAAGTAAAAAGCATTAGTTGTGAGAAGGTTTTCAGAAATTAACTTTTCTTTTACTTCAAATCTAATCAAATTACGCTTCTTTAAATTGCATTTTATTAAAATTAGGGGGTTGCGTTACAACCTTAGGTAGGTAGTTAAAAGTGAGTTATCTGTTGTTTGATGGTAGCCACTTTCAGGGGATAAAATACATAATTTAGTGTCCAGGAACTGTTGTGCCCTGTGCTCCAATTAAAAAAAATCTTGATCAAGTTGGTTCCGTGATGTTACAGGTTTGCTCTAAAAAATTTCAGAGGGTCACGCCGGATCCGTCACTATGTATAAAGCTATATGTATAAAGCTAGATTTCATTGGAGTTGAAAGTGAAATGAGGTGAAAAATATTTTAAAAACTTAGAAAATAATAAACTGGGTGTGACTTGTCTATCCACATTGCCAACTTCCCATTTGGCCATTTTGTTTTGCTTTTGAAAGTTTAATTGTTATAAAACCAAAAACCGCCAATTCAAATTTTTTGCAAACTTTACGAGGTGTTCATTATCCAATTATGCGTCGATTATGGTCCGAAGTTGATATAATATTTTATGTCGAGATATTCGAGACGAAAGAAAGTTCACGAACGTACGAACTAACGTAAGAATGGACGTACGACCGTACGAACTTACGTACACACTCACATACAGACAACTCTCTGAAAACGATAGATTCGGATTCTAGGGATCTCGCAACGTTGGAGATTTTGACACATATCTCCAATTCGAAAAATTAAAGATCCATAAAAATAAAATCTATAAAGCAAGCGAAGGACGAAAACCGTTCGTCCGAAATAGGGGTCATACCTACACGCATTTCGTCCAAAGCATTTGCCGATAGTCATCTTTGGCTGAGAGTTGTTACGTTTCCAGCTTGATTTATTTTGTATTTGAGGTCGACCGGTCCATAGATCTTTGGGTCATTTCGACATGAAGAGATCTTTTGTGACCGACACTAACTGTTCAACAGATCATCATCCGCTGGAGATTGAGCCTATTAAAAAAGCTTATGATTCTCCTTAGTTTCAGCTGCTTAATTTCCGTAGACGCTTTAATGCCTTAGTGTGAATTGACGTAAGGTTTCGCATTCAAGGAATACACCACTGCTTCAACCTCTTCCATACAGAATCGATAGTGATCTTCGACAACAGGATCCATTTCCTTCAAATGATAGTATGGTGGACGGTGTCCAGTGAGAAAGCATGTAATGATGATCAGCACAGTTTTGTTGAGTGATAGTATCAAATTCGTCCGTTGTTTCTTTGCTAGTCTTAAATCTGAATAGTTATTCCAATATTGAACTTTACATGTCAGCTATTGAGACTCTTCTGTATTTGGCTTTTAGAATAGCCTCAGAAATATTAGTGCCCAGTAAAAGGTGATGCTGAAGAGTTCTTTGAGAACCTATCCGTAATTTTATTTCCCTGATATCCACATCTAGGATGTGCCAATTGGTTGAGGACATTCAGGAAGTCCTATATAAGTTTCGACTCAAATGTAAACGAGGCGAGTTCCTTTAGTGCTGACAACCTAGTTCCTAGTCCCTTAAATTTTATTAAATATTAACGTGGATTTATTCTCTTTTGATTTCTGAAAGATTTCAAAGGATCTGGACGTCCCACCGGCACATTCGCTGTGCGCTTAGCATTCAATTCTATAATATTTTCTAAATAAATTCGTTTCTTATAGATTGAAATGTTATAAATTAAGTACAAAATACCCCAAATTTTATGAAATTATAGCCAAATTTACTTCTGTTTTTCGAGCTTTTAAAAAAGAACCTCCCCTTCAGTAATAATTTTAATTAAAAAAAATCATTAAGTTCCTCCCCCACCCCCTCCTAATAAGTTTTACATTTCATGTAAGTTACATATACATATACATACATTTCGATACATTTATTAAACCTGGTTGTTTTTTTAATTGACTGCACATAAAAATTTAAAAAATTTAAAATCAGGAGTTCCCATCACTCCGTGTTACGATATCATCTCGAGCAGGTACTACCAAAATCGATTTCAAAATATCCCCCTCAACATCCTATCTTAGATAGCGTGATCTGTATTTCTAAACGTAACGCTAATACCAAAAATCTATAACCCCTTCACATAGATAACCCCATCATATAATAAATTCGTTGATGCTTAAGATAAAATCCTATTAACAAGCAGTGAGTTGTTTGTCTCATTCAATTGGTTCTGCCAGTTCTGGAATATCATAAATAATGTAGTAACCATTTTGCTCATATAGCATACATTCTGCTTGAAGAAATTTTAAGATAATTTGCCCAATACTTCAAATGTTACAAACTTTGAGAAGGTTGTCCACTCCATAGTTCGTGCATTTGAAATGTTGACAGGCCTTGACATAAATTCTTTTCAGCAGAAATAGGGAGAGGAGAGACCTCTTGACAGAGTATAGTATAAAACTTTACCAAGATAAAAGGACAAGTTTATGGTTCAACGAAAATCGGGTTTTCCTGGTCAATTGAGCTTCTTGAATATGAAAATGTTTTCTTGATTTGTAAAAGTAGCATTTTGGAATAAATTTCACAGATGAACGGATCCAATATACAATTTCTATGATGTGATGGATACAAATTTTCCGATTTTATTTCGCATATGAATTACCCGCACAACGGGGGTTTCTAGGAAGATCAAATGTCTGCTTTTGTTAGATATACATACACTCATGGAAATTGTAATATAATTCTTTTACCATGTGGAAAATATATCGGGAATCATCAGTTTTGGTAATTGGCCATTCACGATGTAGGCAAAATTTTACTTAGTTAACTACAAATGAATGGTACGGCGTTTTGAGTTCAATGACTGCTAGGCTTTAGATCGACAGGGACAGGCAAGGAGTGGTGTAGCGAATTACTTTAAGGACTCTCTGAAGGGCAGTCTCATGTTGGTCTTATTGAATTCATCACAGTTGAAGTGGACTGCAGAGCTGAAGGGGTATTGCTCTTCAGTGTGTATTCTTCAATTGGTGTATTCATGGATAACGCCAAGGGCTTGGAGAATTTTCGTTCGCCGTTAAGTCTTTCATCATTCCCAAGTTGCAAAAGTACTTGTGTCTTGAATACCTGGCAACGAAGGAAGTTAAACGCAACTGCACGCTGCTGGCGTCCGTGCAGGATGGCAGATCGGCCGTTTACTTGTAATACATACAGACTGTATTGTTTGCAGTACTTATCCACAGAGCTTCTCCCGGTTTTGGAGCGCTACAGGCACCGTAGGAATAGTGAGTCTCTCATTGGACCAGCAAAGAGGGGGTGATATCGGGAGCACCTTGAAGACATACACGACCCTACAGGATGGTCCCGTGGGACTCTATTCTCACATTCTAAATTTCTCTTCTTTTATTAAAATTCAAAATTTGTGGCGTTTTTTGGAGCTTCCGTTCGCCTAGAGTATTTCTTTCCTTTGGCTTTAAAATATTTATTTGTCAAAATTTTTTGTGGGCCTTGTACTTTAGTTGGAAATTTTTGCATTTTGAATTTTTTTAGGAATAAGTCTTAATTGTGTTAAGGTTCATTTTTTGAGTTAGTGCCATTACGTTAGTGTTTTATAGTTTCTTTTCGAATCATTTATATTTACTTTATTATGTGTCTTTGTATCAGTTTTTGTGAAATTTTTTGTTAGGTTTTTGTAATGTAATGTAACTTTGTTGTAAATATGCATACATTTTCGTCGGTTATTGAAAACAGCCGGTTAAAATTTGAAGAGCTTTTCCAGCCTTTTGTAAAGGATAATAATAATAATTGCTTCGATAATCTATATATTAATTATACAAAGAAAGCTCCCGGTTCCGTATTTCAGCCACTTTTTTTATATGGAGTTTCATCGAAATTTTTTTCTTGAAATTTTATAATGGCAACACTGATCCGCATCAGTTCGGAGTTTTTTCATTACTTTGGGGTTGCGTTCCTGGGTAACTTTGGTGTTAAGTTCCGTGTTTGCCACCGATAAGTATGCAATACATGGATTTATTGGAACTTTTTTCATTTCATTATTCTGCATGGTAAAATATTTTGCAAGTGTTTTTTTACTGCTTCCTTGCATGGGAGGATTAGACCTACAGGGGACACCTCTGAAAAAATGCGCTTTGAAATTTAAGGTGCAAATTGAGGGAACAAGACGTTATGTCACTCATACAACTTCAATTTGTGCAAATGCACAGCGGTCTCCTAGTAATAATAATTTCTCTACCTTGACATCAGAAAACTGTGATTTAAAAACCCAAAATTCAAAAGAAATCAAAAATATTCCCACAATATTTCCTTATCGTTATTCATTTGCCTGATTACCTATCCGACCAGTATCTACTCTGAACCTTTCGATGTATCTTTCGGCTGTCTCCTGGAAATTAAATGGACACCATACCAAAAAAAAAAGAAATCGTTACGTAAGAACTTTCATCAACTTACCTCCCACCACATAATTTTAAATTCTTGAAACGAATCCGTTTTTAGTTCTAATAATTTTACATAAAGTGCTAAATTTCTCATGAAAAGGTCAATTCCGACAGAATAATTTCATGCCCTGAATTACTAAAATAAACCATCTAGTGTCAGTTCGATTTTGGGGCGGTTATCAGTCATCGGAAAATTTTAACATCACCACACGTAAGTCATTGGTTGGTCGGAATTAGGTTATGGCTCGTAAATAACCCCCTCGGGAAGGAGCTAAACAGGATAAAATGTTTGCTTACCACAAGAGAATGATGGAAAGATCAAATTATGTAAATCGACTGATAACAATAAACAAAATTTCTCAAGGCGTTCAAACTTCCTGGGAATGCCAATATTTTGCACCCTATTGCCAATAGCAGTCACCCAGATTTTTTTTTCTTGTTTTGCTTGTAGATATTTCATGTCTACGTGATCATTTAAGGTTTCTTTTCAAAGTTAATTAGATTTAGATCTCTTGGGCTGGAAGTGAGAAAGAAAAAACTAAAATGAAGACGATGTGAAAATGTCTATCTGAAAAAAAATATGCTTGAACGAACATCTTGGTATTTTGTGCAGTTGTTGATATAATGTATATATATTCACTGTTTTGTTCTATCTAAATATTTTATCCATTTCAAGCTTGAGATAACTTCTCGTTTTTTGTCTTAATAATAGCTTTCAATAGAAATTGACAGGGAAAGCGGAAAACCCTTTTTCAACCCTTTTCCATTATATTTTTATATCTGTAATGAAAATCAATTTAGTGAGTACCTAACCCAGATACAAATTTATTTTTTCATATGAATTGTAGGCAAGACTTCAGGTCTTATATCTTTAGATTAGGGTAGAAGTACATAATATCCTGTTTTAATATTCTACCTAATTTTCATGGGATTGGATTAAAAGAAAAAATCCTGTACTGGTAATTATGGAAGTTAAAATATTAAACTGTTTTTGTTTTTGAATATTTCTTTAAATTAAATGGAGAGGAATTTCGGAACGTCCATGGTTCTTTTACTTTTTTAAGTGAAATTCCTTTACGTGTTTTCAGTTACTTATTGAGAAATTGTTACAAAAAACGGCGATGCTAATAGGCAAAAGTTGACATCCCACTACTCTCTGATTGCTGCTGCATATCATTTTTATCTCTGCGTGCAATAAAATTAATAAATAATTAAAATGGAAACATTAAAACATCGGGTTGTAGTACCATACAATCACAAACAATTATTGATAAATTAAAACTGAAATAAATTAAAAAAATATAATATTGATGAAGATAAGAGGACTCCTTTGGCACATTCAGATAAAAGAGGTGCAGATAAGAGACAAATTATTGCAGTAGATTTTTTTAACAATTAAAAACATCAGAAAGGAATTTACTTGTTGGCATATGACTGAGGTTCACAATATTTTTTTTACTGGACATAGTATTTTGCAGAACATATTAATGCACGCGATGTATTATTCTTAAAATATGCCAGCGAATTTGAATCTCTTGTTCACAGTGATGTTTATACAAAAGCCAAAAGTTCACAACTACAACATTTTGGCGGTGATTAAACAAACATTTGTAATGTCTAAAAATATTCATGATAAACTACGAGTATATCACCAGTAGCTGTCCATCTGTCCTTGCCTTATCTCAATAACGCTTTAAGACAGAGATTTGATAATCGGATCACAGATGTAAAAATGGGCCGCATCGAAAAACTTCTTTATGGGGTTGTCATATGAAATCTCCTTTATAGGGTTGCCATTAAGAAATCGTCTGAATGGTATGAAAAAAAAATGTGATTGTGCCAAGAGAAGCAAATTAGGGCCAGTGGAGAGATTCTAAACTCTGGTCAAGTGGGAGTTGAAAACAACTGAAAAAGTCTCCAGACACTTGGCAGATTTTAAACCGAATTGGAACACAGCAGCCAGAAAGATCACGGAAGACACCGTAAAATAAATTCCTGATAAAGTCGAAAATTTTATTTGTAACGATTAATTTTGAAAAGGAAACATTTCTAACTGACTTTGTACCAAACGTAGTTAATATATGAATCAAATTCTTTGTTGATTTCAAAGGCAAAGTTCTAAAAGCGTTTCTAATAACTCTTTCCTTCAATCCTTTGTGTTTTACATTTTCCTGCGTTTCTATTATAAATATTTTGTGATCACAACACTGAAAAGACATTTTTTCTATCAATAGTGGACGTTTTTACCTCTATCACTCTGATTCATGAAATACGTTAACTTTGTTGTCTGATATACTCATGCGATATTGTCTCATGCGATATCCAACATTGCCAAGCCAATATTCATTTCGAACGAACTAAATCACAAACATCTCAATGCTGCAGCATTAAAGTAATTCTCAAATCCATTCTTGTCTCTTGTGTATTTTCGTAAAGGAAAATGTCAAACGCGCTCTGCACATATTTTACAAAGACCCACAGTTCCATTGTGTATTATTAAAAGAATACAATTTACCCAGTAATACCTGAATAAATTCGCGATTTCTTTGTGGAAGCACGTACAAAGGTAAAATCGATATCCTATATACTAGCATGTGTGGAATGACTACAGTTGATAATGGTGCAACACACTGCATCCAAATGTACCTCAAATAATATCGAAAATTGCAATTCTCTAATTTCCCCCAGGAAATCTTACTTCAAATCATTTTTATTGGGACAAGTGCAATTGCAAACTTCTGGAAGGCTTGGTATCCTGGGACTTGCTGTGCAAACACAGAATGTCTTTGAATTGCCGGAACTGACAACGATATTAAGGATCCGACAAATTTTTATGATTTGCACTGTATACAGGGCGGGGGGAAAAGAATGTAAATTTTCGGAATATTTAACCAGACACGTAACATGGGAATTTTTTGTTAGTTTAGACTTGTGGTGGACCCATTGTATTCCCCCGGAAACAGAGTACTCTACAGCAGGTGTTCAAATCTGGATAGCTATATGTTAAATTATTCGTCTCCATATTTTCACGGCAAATTGCAATATTGAAGTAGCTTAAAACACATAAATTCAACTGAAGAGATTAGAAATTAAAAGTTATAAAACGTTCCGAGCTGAAGACAGGAGGCACTTTGTCCTTTTATGCTGCTGCCACAGATTTTAGCATTTCATGATGCTCTGAATGGAGGACTATGTCTGCCGTTTAAGTGTGGGAGTGGCCATCCATCACAATGCTCTAACATCATCAAGGTTTGTGGGATAAAACATTTCATGCTAAGTAATTGCACTAAACGAAATTGTCAGCCTTTGGGTCACATTAGATGACAAATTTTGTGGTGCATGGCTAATGACTTCCGTCGGGTGTGTCAGGAAGATACCAAAAAGGGTTCCTACCCGCACAGAAAAGGCAAAATGTATGATGAAAACCATTGAAAAACTCACTTTCCGGCTCAATATTACGTGAATGGTTCTGGCAGTTTAAAGTAATTGTCCCATTATGTTTTGTGCATGTATTGTGAGCCCTAGCTCACTAGACTACGAGCTTAAATTTTTATCTGAAAATACCTATCTTAGCGCACTGCATGGATTGTTTTATATATGAGTCATTTTTTGACAAAAAATATGAAATAGAGGATTTTCATCATAAGCCCTCGATATACTTTTCTTCCCAACATCTAGGATATAACGTAATTGATCTAAATCAATTATAGCGTCTTTTCATAGTATGGAACTGTGTTTTCCTCCATATGAAGATATACAACCCAGTGGTGGCGGCAATAGAGTACTTAATTCAATCTGGAAAACTAATAAACAAACACGATATGTCACACATTATATCCTCTTAAATATATTCGACAACTTTACGCAAATTTAACCCTTATTTAATTTTATGCTCTTTTCATTCGAAAATGATAGTCGTGATTTTTGAAAAATTATTCATTATTGTGAGACAGATATTTCCGAATTTTTTTCCTACTAATTTTAAAATTAAACCTTCAATGTGACACAAGTATAATCAAGGCTTTAATTACAATACAATGTATGTAGAACAAATGAACCATTTTAGTGTAGTATGCTTAATTTACCAAATATCTGAAAATTAATGAAAATGAAGTTAATGCTTCCGCAAAATTAAAACTTACCGTCCGTTAAAAATTTCGCAAAAATTCAATTTCTCTGAAAATGCTATTTCTGGCTATTTGTTTATTGAATAAATTTCAGTTAAATGAAAATATCAGCATATTTCAACACATATCCACTACAAGAACAAAATATTTGTAGAGTGAGGAAATAATTGAAATCTTATTGGCTAGGATGATGGTGGCGTAAATTGGGATCAATTTTAATCAGAGATGGTTTAATTATTGCTTCATGTTTTGTGTCATGAAAATGAGAAATATTTGGTTAAAATTTCGAGAATCAGCACTATACATGCATAAGGCAGGTAATTATTTTCATTTTTTGAATATGTATTTGATTATAATTTGGGAATCTAATTTGCATAAAGGGCTGTGCAATTCGTTGTACGATATGTAAAAAGGATTAAGGTTTGTATATATAAAACAAATAAACCACATTTTTTAGTGCAACATTGCAGATTTGTTAAATTTTTAAATATGATTGCTTTCAGGTGTTACGGCTTTGATGGGTAAATATCCGCTCGGATCATATTTTAGTGTGTATTCTAGTAATACTATCATCGCGATATCTCTACCTAACAAGGTACAAGGTATCAAGTTCAATACTGCAGTTATAACAATCTCACCCAAAAGACCGACTACGAAATATTTTTAATCATAGTTCGAGGGATATAGAAATATGCCTCTACCTTAGGGCTCTTTTTCATCCCTTACCAAAAGTCGTCTTAGCTGGTTTGCCTGGTGTTCCCAAGTAATTTTCTCCAGGTTTCTAGTTAATAGGTTATATTGGTAATAGGTTATCTGTCCTATGCTACCTATGTATCGGTCATGTGTTCAATCTCTATATCGTCCAGCCATAGCCTGCATGTATCATAATCTCCATCCTTTTAAGGTGATATCCAAAGCATCCATACCCAGCTGTTAGAGAAATTAACCAACCACAGCTTTGAGTTCTTCATACCCTTGGATCCCTATACCATCTTTAATCTAAACAATGTGTTACCTCTTTTTCTGAGACGCAACCACTAAGTTTCTGTACAGAATCCATCCCTACGAATCAATTAACCTCCATTTGACTACTGCTTGATTGTCTAGTGCAATGAAAATCTTACCTCCTCGCATCTGAACTTCGTTTAGGTAGTTCAAGGACAAGAGCTAGCATTTCTACCTGTATCTCTCCACGATAACAGAGCACGATAGATTTAGGTCTTGGCAGAAGATCCTTGCACGTGCTCTGCCGTCAATCATGAATCCGTGCGAGAATACAAAAATATTCCCCAGTGCCTTCTGTGGGAGTGATTCATCACTGATATGAGTCTTTAGAAACTTTCCGGTTATCCTGACTCTCTTGTCCTCGCCCTTGAACGTCGTGAATCCTGTGATATTTTTTTTATGTGACCCAGAATTCCACTGTGCCCTTGCTCAGTCGTGGTACTCGTTAGGTATCATTTACCATCCCGCTACATCTTGAGTGCTGCTTCCACTGCCGTCCTCTTCACAAACTGATACAGCGATGACCTCCCCAGATGGTTTTCTAGCGTAGCTGTGAGTGTGGCCCGAAAAGCACCCGTAATCCCTATGTACGTCGTCTTTTGCACGTTATCCTAGTGGTTCCTGGGCATAACTTAGGCCACTAGACGCCGGAAATGGTGGGATGGTTCTGACAATTATTGCGTATATCCACATACTCTTGTACATTGATGCAAGACTACCTTCGCTTTTCTGGTCTTTTCTTCAAAGTGGTATTTCCAGGCCAGCTTCGAATCCTGGTACGCACCCAGGTATTTGGCCACCATAGGCAAGTTTATCTAATAACCAAAGGACGTAAATGATTCAAATTCCATGTCGTTGGGCTTTCTAAAAAAGATTGTTATTCCTGTCCTCCGCCGTTTCTGATACCTTTGAAGGGATCACTTCAGGTCTTGCTTATGAAGCCGATTGTAGCGATTTTTTTCGCGCCCCATTTAGTTCCCTATTGGTATTGGTATTCGACTACTTGATTTTTAACCTCTATTCCGGATCCACAAATTTTAACAAAACCTGACCTGAAGAGTTGATCACAGGTTTTATTCTTTATGAACAATCGGTTTATAATTGGAGAGATGTTAATATTTTTTTCTAGTAAATATACCCAATTACACGTAATGATCTGAAAAACTTCATCCGGTATAAGAATACAAAAGTGCTTTTACGGAAATAAAACTAAATAATCTGAAATTGTAGCTCTGTATCTCTACATGAATTTTGTCGGAAATAGCCATATTTGTCCAAATATTCTCGTATACTTTGTCTATGGGTTGGATGAAAAACTCTGATTAAAACTTAAATCGTTTGCCGGAGGATAACAAACTGTCCAACATAAGCACTTAAACCTTTCGTCACACATCCAATTTTCCATGAAAAATAAAATCTGATACGCAGAGCGACAACCCTCATATTCGAGGATTCTAATCCTGACTCTAAGCCGAAGGATAAATAGATATAATTTATAATTTGTATCCTTTTCTACTTCTAGCTTCACGATTATCCATCTCAATTTCGTCCAATGTATGTTAAAGGTCGTAAGCCTATTTCACTTTACGACTAGTGTAGAACCGGAATCCCTCGAAATTTTTTCGATTGCCACAAATATGTTCCCTCTGTGATTTGAAAAATGTTTGTGCACATAAAATTTAACCATTTTCAGTCCACCCTCACCGTCTATCAATAGTATAGCATTGCAGGGGCAGACATCAGGCGACAAATGTCACTGTTCAGAACTGTACCCATTGAGGGTATCCTGGATTTATATGGGTTCGGGATATTTTTATAGGCGAATATATTTACTAGAAATTACCTCTCATATCGACAAATCCAGTTACAGACCATTTCCTCCTTGCAGAAAGGCATATAATGTAGAGGCTGAAAGGGTGGTATAAAGGGTGGAAGGCGGAACACTGACAACTGTTCAATCTCATGTGGATCGAACTTTATTCAATTTTGTTCGGCGATTGGTTTGAACGATGTTGTCAAAGAGGTTTTCCAATGGCCAGGAAGACACTTTTCTCAGATTATTTTCTAGAGAAAAAAAAATGCTTGGACGTGTAGTTTTTCCATTAACTGATTGAGTTCAATTTAATGGCTTTTAGGAAACTGACCAGACTTTCTCAGCATTTCGTTCTGCCGTCGCCGTCGAAAGTTTCATTCAATTTTACATTTTGATGTGATAATGGAAATTAAAGTTGTACGAAGCTTAAAATATTTTCCATGAAAGAGGATAATGTAACATCCTTTCCATCGATGCGACCTGCTCTCATGGAGATTTTGTCAAGATTCCATCCATTTCACAACGAATTTGAACAGGCAAATGGATAATGCCCAAAATTACTTTAATTCTTAGTTTGGAAGTGGGTTTTTAAAAATTAGAGCTATATCGGTGCTCTCTTGAGCCTGACAAAAATTTATGGTATGCTATTTTGAAGTTATCCTAATATTTTTTTTGTTTTTTAAGGTATTGCCTAAGCTCAGGGGACCACCCTATGATGCACACGGCATAGCTTAAAAGGAGGGAGCTTAGAAAAAGGGAAATTAGAAAAAGGGAAATTGGAAAATTTTAACCTGACAAATGTTGCAGGTGAGCCAGAATTTTTGGTATGAAATTATTACTGTGCAACATCCCAGTGGCTTGACAAATGCAATTCATGTCAGCAGAATTGCCTCAACCAGTGGTTTCGATTCAAATGAATTTATTAGACATATAGTATATCTAGTCTATGTGGATTTATAACAAATTCCATTAAGAATGTAATGACTCGGATAAATACAATTGTACAATTTAATTTTTCCTTGAATCCTACTCAACTCATTTCCGTTGCTAATGTGATTATCTGAAATTCAGTCTTCTTCACAGTGCACGAATCTACATCTTATGAGAGTACTTTATATCTTTTGAATGAGCTCTAGAATAGAATATTTGAGTAGAGATGACATACATATATAGAATTTTCTGAGAATAATCTAATAGTATACCCTTTAACAACAAGTATCAATTACCATTCAGTTAATTATTCCTATTTCTGTTGATATTCTTGTGAAGAAATCCATGATAAGATTTCTGGTAAAATAATTCCTTCACATAGGTAATATAACTTGAATCAATCTTGCTCTTCCCTAGAGTGGAAATCGTGACTTCTTGATGAACTTAACATGATAGAATAGCTCCTTATTCTATTTATATATTGCAGATATTTAGAGGCAACATCTTTTTATCAAACCACATCAAGAACGGTACCATACCATTAAAAGATGTTTAACGTTGTTAATTGAAATTCATTGACTTTCCAATAAATACTTTCTAAGAACAATCGCTAATAACTCTTCATTCATTTGAGATACTGCATCCTCAATAAGTCCCTGGGGTCGTTGAATACATATCTGAATAGCGTTAACCTGCATGTGAATTTTAGAATGTTACAGGACCTTATGAATATCACTAATAAATAATGTAATGGATAACAGAAACGGTTCCATAAGCGAACCCTGTGGAACACCAACCGAACATCGGCCATCGAACTACGTTATCGGTTTATATATATATATATAACCTACCAAGTGTTTATTATCGGTTTATATATATTCCCCAAACGAACCACTTGTTTCTCGGCTACAGCTGACAAGAGCTCATGGGTTATGCATTTATAGTGTAATAAAGTACTTCTTGACCATGAAACACATAATTCAATTCAATCCAAGAGGATATAAGGATGTTTGCTAAAAATAAGTAAATCTCCTTAAAAAGACTAAGAGTTAACATCAGTGCTCTAGCCTTTCTTGTAATGGTCAATTGTAAGCCACTAAAACATAAAGATACAGATTCAGTCCAGGTCACTGAGTAACGTTAATTTTCTTCTAAAAGAAAAACAATGAAAATCTGTCCAAAGTACTTCTGTTCAAGTCGAATTTGCAAGATACTTTACCAAATTTGTGCTGCTTTTATTCCCCATAGCAATAAAATGTAGCAGTGATGAAGGAAATGAAAATTCTTGTAAAGTTCCACTACATTCCAGGATACTTTACGTTACGACAAAACTGAAATGACAACCTCCTCCTGAGTAAGGATGCTTAGTTTTGTTGCATTCTTCTTGAGTAATAGCACTCAAGGTCTACGCTATGTCACATTCCTTACATTTTCCCCAACTACAAATTCAGCAAAATCATGAGAAATATAGTCCACAGTTAAAAATATGTTAAGTAATGCATAATGCGCATTTTATTGAGCTTTCCCAGAGCACAAAAACATTTCCCCAAGATAATTTTCGTTAGTTGCAAAAACTTTCCTAGGTTTTTGTATGAAGCTACTAAGGAGAGAATTAAAGTCGTAAATTGCTGCTACTGCTGCTGCTGCTGCTGCTGCTGCTGCTGCTGGTGTTGCTTCATATGCATATATGCTATAACCGGTGGCATAGGGCAACTGCAATTAGCCGCAGAATTAAGAGAACACGTGCTGCACACTTTCCCCGGCGTAAGATAGTGCTCGGCACGAACCCCGAGAACTTTACAACTTTTTGACTATTTCGTTCTTATCGCGATAATAATTTAAGCTTGTAAAATATATAAAACGAATGGAAAATGTCAGTTGGCTCTAAGCGTCAGGACGTATGTTTTATTGCGCTTTAACTTAGCAATTTAAAGGATTTGTGGCAACACTTACGGTCCTGATTTTATCGTACAACTAGAATGCCGTCCTTGCCATATAAACGAAGGTTGCTGCAGTAATATGAAGTGCAGAGTGGCCGGCTCTAAATCAACTAGAGCGTCGAAAAATATTACCTAATTAAGCAGCGCCATTGTGTGCAGCTGATGTTTTGAAATATTTAAGGATGTAATTTGTGCAGCTCGCAGGGATTCGATTAAAGCCTTTGGTACGGTTACCATTCGTTCACGTATTGTCGCTAGAAGCAAAAGCACAAAGTTTTAGAGACATTAAATCAACTAAATTAGAAGTGTGCTTTCACAGAGAGCAGCCTTTGATAATAATAGCACAAAACATATCTAGAAATAGGAGCCTATCGACTTAAATTCGGGTGTTGACAAAGTGTTCTCATTTGTAAACCTAGAAAAGTTAGTTGGTGTTTAGACCACGAAGAATACTACAGATGCTCGCAAGACGGCAACACGATTAGCCGCATTAAACTTTTAAGCAAGAATATTGAATGTTGATTGCATGCATTATCTGGTACCGATGGTCTTGCAAAGAATAAAAACAGAAACTTATATAGATTAAGATTCAGAAAATTCAGTCCACAATCTACCGCATTACTATCAAAATAATTGTTAATAAAAATGCAATAATTCAATGCGAGTTCAAGTGAATTATATAAAATTGTAGATCACCCGCATACAAATGGCATGTAAAGTGAACAAAGAAGGGAACCAAAATCGAACCTTGAGGGAGCCCACAAGAGGCATTTAAAAGCTATGGAAATTTATAGCCGCCCTTAATACCTTGAGACCGGTCACATCGGGGGATGAGATATTAAATTTATTGGAAAGAAGAAGAGCGATCTCACAACTATGAATTTTTTTAAGCATAGAATGATACTTTTGAATAAGGATACGTTCATCTATGTATATTTTTACCTGGTTGTAGATAATTTTCCCAAGGTCTAAGACAGGTAAGAAAGAATACTGATAGTACGAAAATCAGCAATGATGGAGGGAGGAATGGAGGACTGGATGGTGTCGAGTGATGGTAAAGAACTGACAAGATGTTTTTAGTATTGGTTCGACATCTAAAACTCCTGTATGTAGCATTGCATGCTCTGTATGTAGCATTGCATGCTTGCTCTGCTAAAAGCAGTCCTAGGGGAAGGAAGGACACCTCGAATCAATAAACCAAAGATGAGTGCTGAGAGGATAAATAAACTTACCGAGGAGCTGGTGGGATTCCCAGCACTGGCAGCTGGCAAAGCCTTTCACTAGGCGTACAAGGGTTAACAAAACCCCACTGCTTACCGGTTCCCGTGGCAAAGATAGCCCTCCAGTGAACGGTGGAAAGAAAGGGAAGGCAAAAGAAGGGTCGAGAGTTGATTTCGAGGAAAACGAAAAGGATTGATCGCACGTCAGTGAAAGTGGATGAAGAGGAGATGCTGTACATCGTTCATTGGAACGATTAAAACGACGCAGAAGTCAAAATGAACAGCTGAATATCCAAGAACTAATAGATGCGATCGTCTTCCGGAAATTCGGGAATAAAAGGCCGCCTACTGCTCCTCCAGGACAGGTGATGGAGGTCGCTTTCACATTTTGCCGAAATTCGACTAGAACTGCCCTCAAGCTTTGTCATATATTAGGCGAATAAAGGAATGAGCTAGCAAGTCTCTTCATATCCCCCTGACAGGAAGGTCAGAAGAAGGGTCATCCATCACACGAGACTCAGAGCGATTTTCGCCGAATTGGGGTCCAAGATCGACGACAATTGACACAATTGACCACAAAAATTCACATCAAAAACGA